>JAQGAK010000303.1:0-97593 GCA_034696945.1 Lipothrix lubbocki
TAGTACTTTAAGACGGCCAACTTAACCTTCCTCTTCTTGTGCTTGATCTTCTTAGGGGTAGTGTAATTCTTCTTCTTGCGTTTCTTGGCACCTCCTCTCAGTCGCAGAACCAGATGGAGAGTGGATTCCTTTTGGATGTTATAATCTGAGAGGGTTCGTCCATCCTCAAGTTGCTTACCGGCGAAGATCAATCGCTGTTGATCGGGAGGGATTCCTGGAAATATAAAGACGATGAAATTAATTTTATGTTTTACAACATCAATATATACAAACATATTGTAAAATAAATAGAAATCATACAATTTTTAGGTTCAGATAGCACAACAAATATATTAATGCAACTCACCCTCCTTATCCTGGATCTTAGCCTTCACATTCTCGATCGTGTCCGAAGGCTCGACCTCAAGCGTGATGGTCTTGCCCGTGAGGGTCTTCACGAAGATCTGCATGATTGGTTATCTGCGAGAAAAAATTAAAATATTGGTCTTATTATTACTGATGTTCTCAAACTTTAATCCTGATTATCAAAAATCGTATGCGAAAACTTACATTGTCAGTGTGAATTAAAAATGAAACTGATCTTCTAATTCTTGTTATTTATGAGATATGCAATGCGATTCTGCTCCTATTTATAAATCCATTAAACTACCTAAACAAAAGTAATCATGATTTCGATAGAGATGCAAATTTCCGAGACGTACGAAACTATTGTTTTGTATTTATTTCTCTGATTCAACAGTAAAAATGGTCATTACAATGAGTGCAAGTACAGGAGCGAAACTGAATGGTTAGATATTGTTCGAAGAAATGCTTTAGGAACGGAATAAAAATACTTGTGCGGACAAATAATTTTAAACAAGAAGAACGGCATTAATGCAGCCATCATTCTCCGGGTGATTCGTTACTTGAGCATATTTACCCCAGACAACTTTACCAGTATTAGTGACCAAGCCTAATTCGCTAACATTAATTTCAATGATCGTTCCCTTGGTGATGACCCCCAAGGAAGTGTACATAGTGGAGCTGGGATTCTTCTTGACGCCGATGATGGGCAATTGAAAGGTGGCCTTTAATTCCGGATGAGTAACATGAGCCTTATTAAATCTCAAGCCCATGGGACGAATGAATCTTTCAAACTTTGGGGGTTTTCGAGTAAATCCTTCGCCAACATAGCAGACCTTCGTGACCATCCGCTTCCAAGCCTTCCTCTTCGTCTTTCCACTCCGGATGACTTTGAATACTTCGGACTCGGGCTGAGCCTTGACTTTCGGAATGGGAACATCCCATTTCCCAGCTTTCTCCTTCCTCTTCTGCTTGATCATATTCGACAGCACTTTGGCCCTCGACTGCTCCTGCCGATCGAACAAATAGCCAGGAATTGCACCTTCCTGCAATTTATCATCCTTCGCCTTGGTCTTATTCAATTTCTCCTCATGAGCTCGGATCGTCTTCTTCATCTGAATCTTCTCATTGTGTCTCTGCTTGTTGTACAGCTTAGCCTTCAATCCCCGGAGTTTCTTCGCCTTGTCCGACCTCTCATGAGCCGCTCGGGCCTCCTTCTTCCGCTTCCTCTCATGGTAATCCAAACGGTAGCCATACCGTTTCCGGTGAAGTTCAATATGCTCGTTCTGCGGCATTATTTGTAGTACCCGGTTTCGATGTTTTTTTGAGTGTACAAGATTCACTAAGTAAAGGTAGTAGATACCCTATTTCACCCTTCTGGATAGCTTCACCCTGAAATAGACACCAAAATATGGAGTCAGAATATTTCAGCTCGACTTTTGTTTAAACTTTAAATTAACTTGACTCTTAACTTTTGATTCTTTTCCAATACAATTTTGCACCCTCCCAAAAAATGTTGCCAAAATTGTCAAAAATTGAAACATTATTCCCCCAAAAAATTCAATTTTTTTTATTCAAAAAATATCCCCCAGTTCCTTCTCCATTCATCTACTACATTTCAACTTCTTCATAGAAAAATCAGTCAAGAGTCAAGGTGAAGCTATCCAAAATTTCCAAATTGGAAGTATCTCCTCGAACACGTCCAATTTTTCTCAAAGTTAAAATTACCAAGTTACTATTATTATCAACTTTTGACCTCAAAATCTCTCCTAAATTCACCATCATTATTAATTATCATCAAATTATAATTTTTCATAATTCCAATGCCTTAATAAATATTGTGACCTACAACATTCCACATGATCTCAACTATGGCCTCATGCAAAAATAGTTTCATGCTACACTGCAATATTGCAAATCCGCAAAATTTGTGGACCTCAAAAATCTCCTATAATTTCATTATAAACCCTAATTTGTATTTTTATGATATTATTTTTCTACACGCCCAACCGGCATACACAATATGATTCCTGTTCAATCCTGACTTAAACACGAAAGCATGGCATGTATTCCATGCGATTACCTACAGCATGCCGCAAATTAAAATGTGAATTTGAAATTACTAAAAATGAATATTTCAACTAAAAATGAAATTAGTCGTGTAATAATAACGTTTAATTACCTTATGCAGAGTGCGTTGGTATTAAAATTCCTGCAAAATACTGGATTCCCGTGGAAATTCTCGGATTCAGTCCGCCGACCTGCACTACGTCCAGACAACCTTTCGACAATGGCGGTGCGTGAAGAAAGATGGAAGGAAATGTGGAAGAGCACGGAGAACTTTGGTGTGGGGGAAATTCACAGAGGGCGTCAATCCCGCCGTTTGAACGCGAGGAGGAGAAGGAGAGGAATTAACTCTCCATGCCTTTAACATGGGCAATGCTTTAGCATAGCCTATGCTTTAGCATTAGTCGTATGGTTTAGCATTGTCTATGCTTTAACAATACTCATGTGTGCTTTAAAGGATTATTTGCATGCTTTAACATAGCCCATGCTTTAACATGGTGAATGCTTTAACATAGCCCATGCTTTATAGCCCATGCTTTAACATAGTGAATGCTTTAACATATGTCCCATGCTTTTAACATTGATATGCTTTTAACGTTTTAAATAGCCAGACTATATGTACGTACGCTGTATGTAAATCAAAAGACCTCATATAAGTATAGACATTTTGTATGCATGACGCCCTATAGGAAAGATTCTGGGGAAAGGCGGGAACGGGAAGTTTGAATTATTTCCAGCGGCTTTTGCTTTATTATATCGTCTTTGTGTCACCAAAATTTTTGATTTTTTTAGAATTTCATCGGGTTTGATGGACAAAATGGAATAATTTCAAAAATAAAGAGTAAATATAAAAATTAATTGTTTATTTCAATGTTTATGTGTGAACGGAAGAGTGCTGGAATTATTGTGGAGGGACCTGCCGGACGTGCCGTTTTTCGCCACTTTTGAAGTATTCAATTTTTTTGTAATTTGTTGACTCAATGTTTGGTTAACGTTTTGGTTTGGCCGTTGCGCTTTAAATTGTACATTATGTATGTACATAGATATAATTTATTTTGTATTTATTTAAAGTGAATGAAATCATTTGGTGAACGTTTCCAATTATTATTTTGTGCTAATTTTGGTATGTTGTGATTAATTTAATTAGCTTTTATATGTGTTTGAGTTGGCTTTTATTTTTGATTTTGTAAGAACAACTGTTATAACTTGGTTTCGTAATATTTATTTAAAGAGTAGGTGCATTTAATAATTTACCTGGTAAATGTTGTGGTTAGTTCAGCTTTTTTGTGTGTTGTAAGTGCGTTTTGATGGGTAGTTGAATTTATGGGGTATAAATTATGTGTAATAAAATGGAAATTGCAAAAACTAATTTTATTTATGTTATTTTATTTGCAGATATACGTTTCTTCATCTGTATACAGGATTTCGACGTTTTACCGGAGCTGTCGCTTGCGTTTTGTGTTCAGGACCTTTCACCTTTTGAAGAATCTGCTCCTGTAGATACTTTTTATAGTTAATTTCTTTTGGAATATAATAATTAAACGAATCATTCACCATGAATACCTCTTTTTCAACGTGGAAGAATCAATCCACGTTCAACACGAGCTTCCACAACCAGAGTGGATCGATGTTGAACTCAACGTAAGTAGTGAATACACTTTACTACATAATTTATACCATATTCCTTTAATATTTTAGACGACAGTACAAAACTCTAGGGAGTTTGTATAATAAATTTAGGGCCATGGATGTGTTTAGGAAGGTTTATTTTTGGGTAATTAATTTGTGGGGAATGTGTATATGGTTTGTATGTATAGTGAACGCAAGAGGTGTGCTTGTGAGGGATGCAAATGTTTACTTTTGACTTTGCTGTTTTCGTTATTTTGTTTGTTTTTTATTAATGATGTTTTCTTTATCTTAATTGTATTGTGGACATTGGGGGTTCTGTATATCGGTATGGGTTCTGTAGGGTATGTTTAATGATATTTCTTAGCTAATTTCTCTCCCGGGATGAAAACCAATAATTGTGTAAATTTGATACCTTCTTGACATTTATCACAAAGTCTTAACTATAGTGCAATGTTTGATTAGGTATTCAAGACAAAGGCAAGACTTTATCATGAGTACAAATACCAACTTTGTACTGGAGTTGTTTGGAGCACCGTTACCTTCAATGGTGAAATCGCTACTGAATCACACTGTCGGTAAGTTGAAATTTAAGTTTTATATGAAATAGTTTTGGTTATATTTCGTCGTCAGTGTGCGATTCTGGAATTTGCTGAAGAAGAAATAATTAATAGACATGGACTGTAAAATGTATTATTTGTGTGTGGTTGCAGATGGTCAAAAGATATCATCTAGGGTAGATCCAAATGGTTGGGCTTGGCTAGTCAGTGGAAAAAGATTGTACATTTGGAGACATAGTTTTGGGAGTGAGTCTAAAAGAAGTAATATCATTGCTTGTCGAGAACTGTGGCTCCCAACCAGTGAGCTGGATCATCAGGCGCAATTAGTTTGCATTGTTACGAACAGTTCTTCCCTACATAGTAACAGCGCCCCAGCTTGCATTGCTGTCTCACCGGAAGGTCAAATAACTTACTGGCCTAATATTTCTAATGATTCAGGGACTATTACCATTAGCGCCGACATTCCGGTAGGTTGAAAGTTAGTTTTTCAAAGCATTTTTTAAAAGTCAAAAGTTGATGATTGATTTTACATGTATTGTAAAAGGGTCAAGAATGTGAGTCTCTGTCCTCTCTATGGCCGCATGCTTGCATATTAACCACGACTACCTCAACTGTAATGCTTATCAAACCATGCTTGGCTGGAGGAAATAAACCGTCACTATCGTGTGTTCCATTAATACTTAATAAAGGATGGTTCGGCGGTATCGGAAGAAGAGTGTCCAGTATGCTTTTCAATCCCATTCCAACACATGCTGGAAACGAAACCGTGAGTTGGTTCAACTATAATAATTATCACATCGCTACATCTATAAGATTTCACTTATTTTCGAAATGTTTTGGGATATTGCAGAAAAAATCCAGAGTAGTTGTGCCGATTTCGAAAGACGATCCATCCCTTCCTGGTGCCAAAAATCCTCTCTTTTATATTTTATATGGATCACAAGTACAAACCTGGTCCTTAGGATACGATCAGCAATTAAATCAAATTAATTCAGTGAACTTAGAAGACATTATTCGGCGGCTTTTCTATGATTTCGTTTCGGTAACAACTTTATGAGTAGTTTTATTTAGCTATTAATCAGAAATTTAATCGAATAGATGCCTAGATGTGTCTTTATTTGTGAACGCAAAATAATTAAATTAAATTTTGTTCAAACGTAAAGAATGAGAGTGCTGCCCCTGAACGAAAGCCTGAACTGCTTAGAAGAATTCAGGTGTGTTTCCTCGATATTGATGTCCTTCCAGGTCAACGCGTAGCCGTACTAACTGCTGCCTATGACCCGACGGATTCTGGTCCATTAATTCACTATGGAATCTGTAAGACATTACTCATTGTTTTGTAGAAACTTCGCGTAACTCAGAATATGTTTTCGTATTTACCTATACATGCTACAAGTTTCCCGTTGATTGCATGAACATTAATCGTTTCTTGTCCACTCACCTTGGGGGATTTTAATGTATTATGTATTAATCTTTGCCTACCATCAATAAACCTCCTTTTAAATTTTGCAGTAACTCTTGATGCCAAAGAAGGGGGAAGAGATCAACGCTTCATTAAAGTAAATTTCACAAGACCTTACGTTGCTGTGAAAGAAGATCAGCGATATAGTGAGTTGCATACTTGGAGGTTATTAGCAATGCCCAGTTTTTACTGCATGGTGAATTCGGACTCTCTTGTATTAATTACCGGTAAGCTTTGAGCGTCTCTGTTTTGACTAAGATTTCTATGATATTTCCCTAATTAACCCTAAGAAATTTATATAACTTTAGACAGGCCAGATGAGCCAGCAGATGTAATTGACGCCGATTCTAGTGGAGGGCCGTTTTTGGGCTATGGTCGTATTACTGAAGGCATTGTAACTGTTTTTGCACCAAAATATGGAATCATGTCTTTGAAAACCAGCCTAATGGACAACCTGTACTTACCTTTTACTGACATATTTGTATGGTATAATGTAATGGTAGATGATGAATTTATGTTGAGACTTTTTTGGTGATTGATTCAGGTTGGACAGCAGTTACACTGACATCATCAAAGTTCCTGACAACCTTGCCGCGGATGTAACGCAGTACAATTTTGATGATGTAATTATGAGTGATGACAATGTTAACCGTCTTAAAACCGCTTTTTTGGCCTTCATTACAAAAAAATCTACCGAATGTCAGGAGATCATCAGTACTTTATTTCCTGCCAATAAATCTCAGTGGAGTCCACATGATTCTATTGATATCACTGCCTTAGCTTTATGTACGAAACTTATTGATGATGCTCCACCAACTGATCACCGTGGAGGCGCTTTTGCTAGTTCTGGTATGTAATATTACTCGCTCTCAAATATAAAAAATTGCATAGGGCCTCACACAGAAATAATGCATGACAACATGAAATCAACAACTGTTTTCCTCGTGTTAGCCGATCCAGACCACATGGGTTACAAATCTAAGCAGCTCATATACAAGTGCTTGAACTCAAAGAAGGAAGTAGTAGAACTGTTCTTAGGGTTTTTGAACAACGTGGGATTGCTACAACAGGTGTGTAACAATTTGCTTTCAATCCAGTTTTGCAATTTGTAAATACAGGAATTTATCAGCGATGAAGATTTGTTGGAAGTAATGTGACCTTTATATTCTTGTATTACAGATGACAAGGGTTGTTGTGAAGGAGGACACTGTTTCTACTGCTTCTCTACTGTACAATGACTATGAAAAAATTGGGTTCGCTCTGGCCATACATCAGTTACAAGCGGAGTAAGTTCTTCTTTGTTTTAACTGTAGAGTTAATTATATGACATTTAAAGACGGCATATCTGTTTTTAATTTTAGTGTACTTAAGCGAATTCAGTAGAACTAATTTGATTTCCTCACACAGGCCATGCTACAAAGACATTGTAGAACCTGCAATAAAGTTGATAGTTAAATCACGTTCGGAAAAAGAAGCCCAAGTTAGATCTTCTCATCTGGGGATTAACGAGCAGTTTTATAAAGACGTTTCAAGAATCCATCAAATCATTAAGGGTTTGCTGTTAATCGAAGAAGAACAGTTGAATAAAGCTCTACCAAAGGACATGCCGGATATAGTGAGCCGAGTGAATGAGATTATTTTGAAGAGTCTTAACGAGATGGCCACAGTTCACTTAGCGGATAAGCTTGCAAAAGTGAGGAACAGTTTGTTAACGCCACTCTTGGAGTCAACAACCAATGAGTACGAAATTCAAAACTGGGTAGTAGATGGGAAAGTACTTCCACATTTATTGAGGCAACACCACCTTATTGTGATTAACGGGCTGAATGTGACAGAGGATGGAGGAATGCGAGCCAAACTCTCTAAGGAACTCCATGAATTCACAGACCTAATACTGGATGGGCTGAAAAAGAATGTGGATAGTTTAAGGAATTCCGATCGTTACAATCAAAGACTGAAAAAATTCGAGGAAGTTCGTTACACGTTACTGAAGGAATTTCTAGAAGTTAAAGACTACGATAGGGCCTTGGGAATGGCGGAGAAGTATCTGGACTTTAACATAATCCTAAGTTCATGTTTGGAGCGAGACGATTATGAAATGCTGGAGCATTACTTTGTGAAATATGATTCCCTTAACTTCCCGGAGTTCACATTTGAGTGGTTTGTGAAGCAAAAGAAACACCACGAACTTGTTACCATGTTCACGAACAGTATCGCCAAAGATAAATTAGCCTTATTTCTGGAAGGCTACCCTGAAATGCTGTGGCACTTTCAAACTATCCTGGGAGAAAAACGACAAGCTGCCATCACTTTAAAAGTCCTTGCCAACTCGGAAGAAACCGATCCAGAAGATCGTCTGCTCTTCCTTCAATTGTCCAAGTTAGGTTTATTAGCGTCGGGTGTATCTCCGGATGAGGTTGATGCAATGCGTGAGTACGATGAAACTAACTACAAGGAAGATGTTGATCTAGACAAACTTAGTAGCATGAGCATCAACGACATGGGGATTCTGCAAGAACTTCCTTAGCGTTCCCAGGTAATGTTAGCAATTACAGGGAATGATACTACAACCTAAAAACGTAGCACCAAGAGAGAAACTATAACTACATATTATACTTACAATAACTGAAATGTTCCATCATATGAGTTTAGTTTCCATTTCCACACTGGTTTCTTCTGCATGTTTAAAGTAATTTACAGTGTCTTAACGGCGTAATATGCAATTATTACTTTGATCTCCTATAAATGAACATAAAAGTTCTATGTTAATCCGGTCGCCGTAGCTAACACGTCCAACATTATAGAGTACATTTATGAGTTTGTTGATTTATCCTTTGTGTTCATGCTATTCATTCATTATATTTGTATAATAATACTAAAATACAAATAAATTCATACTTTTACGGTTCATTGATGTTTATTAGCTCTATCTTTTACTTATAATATAAATACATTTATTTTATATGTAGGTAATTGACTACGATGGAACACGGCGTGGCATTTATTTTAAATTACTTTTTCCATCCTCTGTTTTAATATTCTCACTACTCAGTGTATTAGAACGATTTGACTTATCATATTCTAGTCGCTTCTCCAAAGCTTTTACATAATCATCGATATCATCTAAAGGCCTGTAGTACACGTGGACCACTTGTGCACCGGCGAGCATACTGAGTAAGGCCGCAGACATGTACCGGAGGTAAACTCCCCATGTCACTCCCGCGGGCATAATTGAGTACGTAAATAACAATAATAATTGCGTATATAGGATTAATTAATTATTTGTTGCCTTTGGTTCTGTTGACTTCTCCAAGGCAGTAATACCACGAGGTGAATGCAATCGTTCTTGAAAAATGTCTTCAGCCCTTCTTTTCTTATAGGTATTATCTATATTATAATAGAATACATGGAAATTAAAAAAACATCCAGAAAATTCTATTTTGTATCGATATTATGCTGAGAAACATCCTCTTTCTCGTTTCACACACTAGATAGATATATGTATAGTATATGTATACCCATACATTTTATCACCCGCAATTTGTACGAAGGTATGTATGGTTAATTATTTTTCCCACGGATGTGAGATCTCAATCAGGTTCGGAACTCGTTTATAATACACCGTGTGTATATTACACGAGCACCCTTTTTTGTCGGGCCATAATCGGCACTGCAACAAGATTTACCCTCGATGTCTTAACAGTGCTTCCTCTGCAGTATTTTTTATATGAAAACTTTGTATGTTTTTTCGAATTTTATTCAACAATACTAAAAATCCTATCCCTGTACGGCAATAAGTGTATGCTTGTGCAGTCTTAATGACATTAATGTTCTATAGTATGTTTTAAATAATGTTGCTGCATACAATGCCTGATTTCAGTAGCTACTGGGATCTCAAGGGGTGAAGTGTCAAGCTAGATTAATACATAGTGACTTTAATTTGAAATATTACATTTAAAGAAGAATATTCTAGAACTGCTCTAGAACAATAGGTATTAAGCAATATTACATTTTACATACACAATACAGTTCATACAATGTATTCAATTAATATTATTCTACCCTCTGTTCATTGTATTTAATTAGTAAATTCAATAGTAATTAAAAAATTTCAACTTACAAAAATTAGTTTCACCGACTCTCCAATTAATCATAGAAAATTCTAGAGCCGCCCCCAGAACAAAGAATATGGGAAGGAATCTATAGAGACCCAGAGTACGTTTCCCAGGCCAGGCGTTCAAAAACCGTTGGAGATATCGAGACCGGTAAACAGCCATTACATTTCCACTTAATAGCTATTCTCCTCCATACAGTCAATAATCAATTATATTTTCGCTTCAACTTCTGCTACGATATTTGTCTTAATACTCTTGATTCTACCCTCCTTTTGAAGACACTACAGTAAAATAAAAATACAGAATACAGAATTAAATGCATTATCTCTGGCTTGCTGGCAGTAACCAGTACCCTAAAGTAAGAGTGTGAATAAAACATTAAATAATACAAACAAACTAATTTGGTCTTAGATTCCCTGCCTGTAACAGTCCCCAACATACTACAAATCATGGGATTTATTCATTATCCAATAATTAGTTAATAGTTGGAACTAATTTAGCCACTAAAACACTGAATACATTAAAAAATGATAGTCGGGATCAAAATAACAAGTTATAATAGAAGATACAGAAATTAAAATTAAATTAAAAACAACAATATTTTTACAGGTATTGCAGAATACATAATTTGCCGGTAAACAGTAACCTCATCAGAAGAATAAAAACACGTCGTGTGCTTTTGCAAAAAAATATTATATTAAAATACTCACGGCCGGGCATATACACCAAATCGTCTTTCCCCTTGTGTCGATTAGTGGTAAGTCAAGCCAGCTCACCTTTGACCTTGCGAATTTTAACTGACCTACAAAAAATTAAAATATACAAATGAACATACAAACTAATAAATAAAATGATGTGTAATTAATGCTTTTTTTGAATCTTTTTGGCTTTAGTATAGCTGTATCTATTAAATGCTTACTATTAAATTTACTTTATTTATTTACATTAAATTACATAATAGTCTGAACTTATTAAATTACCTGTACAGGCTGTACATATAGGGCTTTTGGTTTGGTTGACCTTTGACCTTGCGATTGCGAACTTGAATTGACCTGCAAAATAACATGAATAACACATAATATAAAAAACGTAATGCTTGTAAATGTATTGGAAGAATAGCTGTGTATTATTATTAAAATTAAATAATATGCTAAAGATTATTATTAGATTAGAACCTTGTTAAGTTATTCCTGCTGACGCCGGTTAATTTCTGTGCTGAACTGCTGAGCTGATAATTATTCCTGAATTTATTATGATTGAGAATTCATGCTCACAATTAATTTACTAAAAATATTAAGCGCTGCTACTAAAACATTCCCATTTAAAATTCTCGTGCTCGCTGGACAAGAAGCCGACGAGCAGACGAGAAATTCTCATTGAGTGAAGGATTCATTCATGAACACGTGCGCGGATTCCGGCCTAAGGTTGGGTTTCACGCTTTTTAGCCGAAATATTTGAACGACCACACTTGACTGCTCGTCTGCGGGACTGAAGGATTTTTAATTTTAATTATGAATTAAATATCGGGGAAAATCCGATAAATTCCTATTGTACTATACTATAGTTATAGCAGATTATAATAGATTATATTATTTTGTAGTTGGCAGTGAAAGGTCAAAGGTTGTTATTATAATAGATTTCCCTGCTTATTATTTTGTTGTTATTGTTAATAATTATCGACTGACTCGACTGTAGTGATAATTATGGTTAAATTACTTATTTAATTGGGGAATTATATGTACCTATATATAATATATATTATTATACAAGGTCAAAGGTTATTGTTGTTAATAATATAATATTGTGAATACAAAATATACTATATATAAAAAATTAGTTTCTGTAGTAAATATTCAATCGCCATAGTGAAGAATTTCAGGTAGATCGCCGTGCAATAGAATTCCGGGGTCTTTAAAGATCAAAAAGTAAGTGCAATAACTTTTTGAACAATTTTGAAGCCTTTAGCCAGTGGTATTTTAAAGATTTTTAATATTTTATTTTTCGAAAATTTTATTTTGATCTCAAAATAGTGAGATGAGAAATATTTTATTCAGTAGTTTCTTTTCTTCTAATCAATTCAGTTTAGTCAATTCAATTCAAGTATTATTTTAAATATATGAATATGGCATTGTATTTGCATTGGTTGCTTGGTGTTGTTAATTTATTAATTGACTGGCTAGTGGTTAATAATATAATGAGCAGTATAAATATGTTATTAATTAATGGAGAATTAAGGTAGATGAATATTAACAAAATTTAATTGGTGTGTTCCACAGGTAGTAACTCGTTTGAGCAATTAAGCACTGGCACTGATTCTATAACTGACGGAATCACTCACACCGCAAAATATAGCGACAACAACGACGTAGACGGTTCCAAGGAATGTGATTGTGATTGAGCGTTGTTGTACTTTATTGGATATTTAGGAAATTAGGATTAAACTTGTTGCTAAAAGAGAGAAGGACGAGTGGGGATTATAAGTTACAATGTCTCTGTCAAAGCTAGGCCCAGTGAATCTTCAACCAGTTGGATCTAACACAACAGGTCCTTTTAGTAATTTACCAAAATGGCAACTTGCAATACTATTAGGCGGTCCTATGCTATTAGTAGGTTTGGGAGGGCTTTGGTACTGGAGATCCAGTCGAGGCGGAAGTGACCCGAAGGTAATCAAACCTCTTCCGGGAGATCCTAGTTCTACTAGGAGTTCTCGGAATGGGAATGTTGCCGACGGGAATGAAGCTGGAAATGCGGAGGTATATAACATACTTGAATAGGTGTAATTTATTATTATTTATATAAAATGTCGCATGGATCTATTATCTATAGACAATCTCATTACATGTAGCATCATTTATTGTGAATTTGTTTATTCTTTTAGGATGCAGCGAAGCCGAAGTACATTGTCCTGAAAGCTGCCGGGAACGATTTCTTCCGGAAGGAGTTGTACCAGGATGCTCTTCAAAAGTATACTGAAGCTATCGAAGAAGAAACCCCACCTAGTGCTGAGGAACTAGCTATGCTGTATCAAAATCGGGCTGCAGTTTTTGAAAAACTGGTATAATAATCTGGTTTTGTTTACCAAATATTGAAATCAAAAATATTTAAGTTTGTGGACTTTATTGTTACATTATTTTTTATAGACCATTATGTAAAGATAATTTACGGTTTAATTAGGGGGACTACAGTAGCGCGATAAAAGAATGCTCACAAGCCCTGGATCTTAATCCTAAATATCTTAAAGCTCTTAGTCGTCGCTCAAAAGCGTATAAACAAACGGGATTCTTGGATGCGGCTTTAGAAGACATTACGGCTATTTGCATTCTTGAACAATTCCAACAAACTTCGAGCGTCCAGCAGGCAGATGATATATTGAAAGAACTGGGTCAGCAAGAAGCTACTAAATTGGCACAGACGAGAAAGTTGGTGGCACCTTCACCTCATGCCGTCAATGCTTTCTTGAGGTCATTCTATAATGACCCAATCACTGTGTTGTGGGGTGAAGCTGCTGAGGGTTCTGGGGATTCTACGAATGCGACGAATTTAAAGTAATTTACCATAACTTTTGAAAAGGAATGCCTCAGAAATATGTTTGTCAATGGTCCAGTTGTACTCATTGCTTCTTATTTATGCCTACAGGGGATATAAAGCAGCGGTGGAGAAATTACGCAAGCGGGACTATGATTCTATAATCGATTTATGTACTGAAGAACTTGCCAATTCAGATTCAGAGCATTTGGTTGACACGTACCATTTACGAGGAACTTTTAGGTTTTTGTGGGGGAGCAGAGACGGAACTGTAGAGGACCTGACGAAAGTCATTGAACTTTCAAAGAATAATCTAGTAAGCAACTCTTTCGATAAGGAAATTAGAACTGCTAGTTCCAGGCTCATACTCTGTTGTATGTTCTACGATTGCCATTCAGTTAATTTATTTTTGTGAATCACATGCTTATTACTACTATTGTGTTGCCAGGAGAAAGCCAGTGCCTTGGTGAAATTAGGATCTTTTCATGCACTCCAAGACAACGATCAGGATTACATGAAATGTTTCGAAAATGCAGAGGAATTGACGCCTGATAATGTCGACGTTTTTCATCACCGCGGCCAAGTCTTACTGACGAAAGGAGTTGTAGAGGAAGCTGTGAATCAGTTAGAGAAAGCAACAAAAATGTGTCCAGATTTTGCTCTGGCCGCTGCAAGTCATTTGTACATTTTATACAGGCAGCATGTTTTCAACGAAAACCACACTGGTCGAGATGAGGTTTTCAAAAGTTTCCCAAAACTTTTGCGCAAGTTTCCCAAATCTCCTGATGTATATAACTTGTATGGACAGGTATTGATTAGTTTGTAGTTATCTTGCTAATTTTATTATTTTTTTAAACAATCATTCGTAATTCATACGATTTCTATTTATCGTTCAGGTGCTTATGGAAAATCAGCAATTTCATGAAGCTGATCAGCAGTTTGACAAAGTTTTGGAATTAGACCCGACGAATGCTTCAGTCTTTGTGCATAAAGGTTAGAATTTCATTTGATTGATGGGTGCCACTTATTATGTAGTGTTTTAGCCTTATTATCAGCTTCTTTATCGTACTCGTGCTTATGGACACAATTTTATACCTTGATTACCATTGCAGCCATGGCACAATTCCAAGTAAATCGAGATCCCGAGAAAATGATACAGACGTTGAGGGATAGTTTAAAGATGGACGATAGGAATGAGTTTGTTTATGAGACACTAGGAACCCTGGAGCTTCAGAGGTAATATTTAATGCTCATACAGCATGTCAATTATACTCTTTCTTTTCCTCATTATTTGAGACGTATGTCACCCTTTACTTTTTGCAGTGGTAACTTAGACAAGGCAGTAGAAGCGATCGGGAAAGCTTTGGAGTACGCGAAATCTTTCCAAGAAATGATGATGTTATCCTCTCTGAAGAAGGCGGCGGAAGTTCAAGTTAAAATAAAGGATAAAATTGGGTTACAAACGCCTGTGTTTCCTCCAATGCCGAACGGAAATCCTTAAATATAACGTCGGAACTTTTTTTTAGTAACTAAATTCCTGGAACTATAGTCTGATCAGTTGCGCTCCAAATTCATGTCTTAGTTGAAACACCAACAATTATAACAGTTGGGTGTTAAAAATATAGTCTTTGAGCACATTTTGACTTGATTTGTAATTTTCATCTATGAACAATAATACACACGATTACATAATATATATGCCTTAGTCATTGGAGCGGCTAAAGTTGGGTTAAGTAGATGCGATGCACGTCCAGTTGGAACCTTTTTTAAAACTATAGGATAACATATTTTTACTAAATTCCATCATTGTTAGTAGTCATCTTCAATAGCTTCCTGTTCACGTTCACAATGTAACGCATTAGATACTGGAGTAGTCCTTCTATTTAACAGAAACATTTATTTTTACCGCAATTATTGCTTCCAGCCATACTTACCTACCTTATAAGTACGTGTCTGGTTGTAAGAACAGTGTGTCTCGAATAACATTTGTAACATCCGGATAATCACTAAAACTGTTTGACGTTTGAACGGAAAGTCTTATATACTACTATTTCAGCTTGTACCTACATTTACCTCACTAATCTTACACTTATTCTGTAGTGACAAAACATTAATAAATTGGATCGCATTATTCCAATACTGCCTGCTAGGTTTCCAAATGGAATAATTATGATGCATTCAGGATTTGCAATCTTTTTCTCGACGCAGTAGCTGTAGTAGAAGTGGATGAAAGTTAAACTTTATACTTATATCTAAATTAACCGTTGCTGGGTTATGTTAATTTTGTGTTGTATTTGGTGTTAGATTTAGTTTAGTTCAGTATTACTCTTAAGTAGTAGTGGAAATGGTTTTTCCTAGTTTTTCCCATCAAAGTTGAATATGTAATACGGAGCAACATAGCAGCTCGTTCACTCTAATTAATAATATAGTTCAGGAAGTTTTTCTCGTTACTATTGGGAATAGTAATGTTGCTGCAAAGCTCAAGTGGGATTAATTATTGGAGGTTTTTATCTTCTTCATGGACATCTGCTCAACATCTTTGTCTTCTTAGTATCTTCACTGTCTTTTTAATAATCTTAATAAATTAATAGAAGCTTCAAACTTTCAAATTTAACGTCCAAATTTAAAGAATCGCTTGGCAAAGAAAAGAAATGTGTATAATAATGAATAATGATATGTATTTTCTGTCCACAACACTCTTCACTAATACTGTTTATTTATAACATATATTATATTTACTTTCCTCCGTGAGGTCCTATACATCGAATCGGTATGAAGTACGAAATGAATCGATTGGCTATTAGTTCCGAAATGTTTGAGAAGATTCTTAAGGACAATTTGTTAAAAATTAGTAAGGGTTATTTGTAGTTTCTTATACCTGTGTGTGTAGTAGTTTTAATCACAGGTAGTTATATGCTGATACCTAATTGTAATAAGTTGTCATGTGCACTAAGAAGCAATAACTCATCAACTGGATTCACACTTGCTGCAGTCAGTCAATACAGTTCTTATATATGTTGCACGAACCTCCTTGTCATTTGTTCTTCAAAAACAATAATAATTATTATTATACTTTGGTGTCAGTATGTAAAGGATAAATTGAATATGTAAGTGTTATTGTTTAAAAGTTTTGATTAGGAACGGAATGGAATTGGTTGAAAGTATGATATAAAAATGCTGCCACTTATAAAAATAATAATATATCCATGACTTAACATAATGTAAAAATTCATCTTTGATTGCCTCTAGGATAAGTTGTATTCCACGCCGAATCAATTATATAATTACTAATTAACCTTCCTCTTACTCATTTATTGTTCTCTAAAAATCTTCATAAAATTTCAAGTCTGGACTGCATATTACTATATTGGATTGCCAACAAGACTTGGCAATGTGACAAACATAACGAATGTCTACGTCTACACATCTCATATAATAGGATGTGGCCTGAAGAACGAAACTCGTATAGTGACTCTGTATTTATAAACTAAAAAAAATATTTGCACCCAATACATCAACTCTTACGATGTACAATATTTTATTTTCTACAACAAACTGCCGTCTCTGACATGTTTTTTAGCATCAATATTATTTTTGATTCAAATTTTACAATGGCTAATAGATCTTTAAAAATGGACTCCGGGTTGATCCGCAGTGCTCATTTTTTTAGCTTCCTCATTGCAGTTCTAATTGAACAATAATAATTATTGTTTAAATTATATGTATATATTATCTACTTTTCACGAATTATTATTGCTTGACTTCAAGATGATCTAGACATTGTAACCCCGCAATTTACGCTTGCCGATAACTTCTCCAACGTAAAACCACATAGCAATTTCGACTCCTACCAAGGTGTTCAACCAGGCTTCCTGCAACATTTCCAAAATTCGTTTTTAGTACACTAGCATTTATATATATAGAAAAGGTATTAGACAACATCTTATTATACTGCAACCACAAAATATTTACTGCTTCTGATGCAACAACTCGGAAATGTAAATTCCGTTCACTACACGCCTCAGTAAATTTTAAGCATCATCAAATGATGAAATCACAGTTAAAAACACATAAATCAAATGTTTCTAAACATACTTTAACAGTCAGCTGCTTGTAACGACCAGTTCGGAAAGAGTTCAAGATATTTCGGATACCCCCAAGGGCCTTGGGAATGTCTCCTGGAGTGGGGGGAGCCAATTCTACCTTGGCGTACTTCATAAACACCGCAAATCTGGGTTTAGCCTCCGTCAGCAAAGCTGTAAAATTAAAATAAAATTTTCAAAATCAGACCAATAATTTATTTAAGCAGTTTTTACACAAAAATCTACAGAATCATCAAAATTTGGTATCAAAACTCAATCAAAAAAGCCTCTACAAGTCTACAATAAGCCGAAATCATTGATTCCTTTTTCAATATTTCTAGATCCAAATTCTAAAAATCACTACCGGGTTTACAATTTGGTATCTAAAGGTCAAAGTTCATATCTATTCTGATGAACATATAATATAATGAATATTTGAAGAAAAATATTTTATTGCTACACCCAAAATCCAAAACTATTCTAGTCGCACTATTTTTCTAGACTTTGAACCATTTAAATTAGAAATTAATAAAATTTTGAAAAACCTTGAGCAAGCTGAGGAGCTGAAGCGACAAGTTTCGAAACTTTCGACATATTTATTGGATTTCCGGACCCGGAATTTTGAACTCTATTTCTCCAATAAATATGGATAATTTTCCTCAGACCTTCCAAATCCAAAGATCACACGGAGAGAATGTGTAAAAAGATATTTTAATAGACACTCATGTGCCCAATTTGTGGGATTTTTGCAGGAACTCCCGACATCTTCGCGCATTTCGGCGGAATTCTATTTCGATTTCTGCTACGTTGCCTAGATGGACGTTGCTTTATCCTCCGGAACTATTTTACCAGTCGGAAACTTTCTCCACCAATCTGGACATTTCCCGCGCTGCCACAACCGTTGAAGGCGGGAAAGTGGTTTTTTGAATTTCGTTGTCCAGTTCTTGTTCATATTTATAGTGTTCATGTTCATTCATTTAAATTTCATCTTCTTGTTAATTACGATTTATAGCGAACAGAATTACGAAAATAGCAGCAACAATTAATTTAATTTCGTTCAGCGTTTATATATTTTATCGAATTCGGGAATTTGGATTTATACTGGAAATTGTCCTAAGATTAAATGTAAGTGTTCATCCATAAATGAACGAGCAACATTCTTTTCTGGTGATAACGTGATAAGCGCCAGTGAAATATTTATTTATATCTTGAATGTAAAATACTTATAATCCTGAATGTCTAATTTCTATTTCAGGCATTATCGCTATTTTTAACTGATAATCGTTCAATCAACCGACTTACATGTATTTACTTACCTCCAAGAGGTTTCTTTGTATTTATTTCTTAGGCGATAAGCCGCCCGATAACTCATTTGTATTTTATTTATCTATAAATATTCCGTCCGGGAATCCAGAACCACAGAACCTTACGTTACAACCTCTCGACGAGGAAATAAGTAAAACAAGTATAGAGTATCTGATCTGTCATTCAAAATTGTGCAAATTAAATTTTGAATTGATTTTGTATTTATGTTGGCTATTAACTTTTTATTTGTAAACAGGATTAGAATTTTCAAAGTTCGCGACGTGTTTGTTTCATATTTTAAGGAATATTAATTTTTATTTAAAGATACAGAGAAGGTTCAAGATGAGTGCGATAGACGCGCGTCTTGGAGATTGGGATGAAGAGTCGTACGAAAGGATCTTGGTTCAATACATTAACTCGATGCTTACCAACTCGTCGGCCCTGGCTCAGAAAAAGAGCTTCACTGCGAAGGACTTGTACACATTAACACCCTCACAATTTAAGGAAATTGTGGGCTTTATATTTCAGCAGAAGATGCCTCCAAAACTGCAGGAGGCCTTAGAGGGGGTAATGACCAAAAATTAATTAATGAGAGGTTTTATATTATTGAAAATTATTTCTTGTGCATCATACAAAGGGGCATAATAAGTATGATGGATATAGATATTGTCTGTAATTTAATTAGTTGGAATGTTTGTGTACTAATGGAATTATCATTTGCAGAAAGACTCTGTCGTGAAGAAACTGGATAACTTCAACAATCTCTACAAAGAATTTAATTGCAGCTATGATTCTCAACCCATGAAGTTTTACCATGCGTTGAAATCCCTTTTCCCTTCAACTTCTGAGCTTGATTTATTGCGTCCTTCGGTCGTTTTGAACCCTTCTGGGGGTAAGTAAGGCTTATAAGCTAATGAGTATGATTAGCTATAAAAGGCGCCAGGAAATAAAAATTTAGAGTTGAGCTTTAATTTTACCTTTTTAATGCCCGTGTATTCAACAGATCAGCTGCGAACGCGAAAAGTTTTAAGGTATCTTACTGGGCTGATGCTGTATAATGAAGAACTGGCAGAGCATTTTGAAGAAGTTTATGAAGGGAATATGAAGGAAATTAACGATAGAATCGCTTTGCGCAAGCAACTTGATGATATTAAATCTGACATCAACAAGAAATTGGTTCAACACGATGATTGGAAAGTCGAAGTAGTTAATGTAAGATATCGGCTTTATAGGAACACCTACTGTTAGCTCCTTAGGTATGAATATTATTAAATTCTTTCTTGTAATAATAAATTATAGTTGAAACGCGAGAAGCAAAACAAAAGAAAGGAAGTTGAACAACTTGAAAAAGATGTTACCGAGTATGAAGAAAGGGTCAAAGCTGCATCACATGTTTATAAGAAATTAGAGCATGAGAAAAATTTGCTCACGAGAGAATTAGACGACATCAATCGTCAAGTTGAGTTGAATTCGAAGTTATTGGTTACTTCTGCAGATACCATATTGGCAGAACTTGAGGCAGCGAAGCTTCAGGTATTAGCGAATTTTATGAACTTATGTTAACCAGTTTGTTACGTGTTACTATATAATATTATATGAAACGTTTTTTGTAAGTGCAGTTAGAAAGTCTTAATCAACTGAGAAGTAACTACGGTAAACGACTGGATGACTGCTCTCGTGAGACTGCTCTGGTTGAAGAAGTGACGGAAGAAGCCGGGAGAACAAGATGTTTTTTGAACGATTTGGTTGAATTGATGCAAAATGCAATGTAAGTGTAGATGACATTGTTTGAAGTACAGTAATATTTTATTATTATGTGTTGTGTGTTCTTTATGCACAAATATTTGTAGTTTTCTGTATACGTTTTATATGTTATATTACTGTATATGTTATACTGTTTTCTGTAAATGTGGGATTGTCATACTGAATCAATTCTCTAGATATGCCAAGAATTCTTCATCGGAACCCAGAGCGTCCATTGCTGAAAAAGTTAAGTTAATTGAAGATCTCAAACTCAAGATTCAAAACTTGGGAATGGTACCCGCTAACTCAAACGAGCAGTTACAAGAAAGGATGTTAGCATTAGAGACCCTGTGTAGACAGCTTGAAGAAGTGGAAAAGTAAGTAACCTTTTATTCTGAAGCCTAATATAAAAACCGATTTACCGTATTTTTTCATATATCAACGGTGAAACAAGACACTCAGATTTTTACATAAAATCTCATGTATATAAATATTTTTCTTTTCACATTTAGCTCCGTCAATGATCTTCAAGCGTTAGTTCAGCAGGTGAAGTACCAAAAAGATGTCCTTACTCACAAGGTATTGCAATTGCAACGACGGGCTGAAGAGATTAAAAACGTGGTCCAAGTCTCCGAAGACTACATTCTACTTGAACTCCCACAACAGCGAGCAGAAATGGTGACTAGTAGTGTTTCATTTATTTTTTTAGTCGGAAAGTATTCACGCACGGATTATTGTTGATATTGAGTCATGTTCAATTTGATAGTTATTTCATTGAGTTTTTTAAAGTTAATTTTTATTGTTGAGACGTGAACGATTAAATCGTAATAATAATTGGCTCCTGAGAAAAGGTTACAAACAACTATAGTTTTTAACTAGCAATAAATTTACCAATAACACCTTCATTGTATTCTTTTAGGGGAACTTAGTCGCCACGACATTGGACCTTTTGAAGAATGAATTCAGTTCCATTTAGAAGATTTCGGTTCATATTTGGAATTTGGAACTATGTTGTTCCCGTCCTAAGTAATAGTGTTGTAATATTTATTTTCGTTCGCTAATTTTTTTGTAATTTATATGTTTTAATATATATATGCACTGTAAATTGTGTAGTTTTTTGTAAAATGGTTTTAAAATGGATTGAGAATGAGATGGGGTCGGGTCATCCCACATAGTAGTTTTATTTTTATTATTTTAGCTCCGCCAATTTCATAACTCTACAATTATTACATTTTTTAATCTACACTGATGTATCATGATAACAAAATCGATAAGAACCGTAATTAATGACACCAATTTAATGTCTACTATCTTCAATACTCCCTGCTTCTTCTGTATTGCACACGTATTTCTGCGTCTGTATTGCGTACGTTTTGAAGACAGCAAGGGTTAGGGTAAATGAGAGGTGCCTAGATGATGTGAAAACATAGGGTAAGAGTCCCATAAAATTATTATCAAATCAAATTTGATTTCGAAATATTTCGGTGTTGTAATGTATTGTATTGATATTGAAACTATCTGTATGTATATGATTTAGTTTTCCCTAATCGTATTATCAGACTAAACTTTGTATCATGAACAGAACAGATAATTTATGGAATTTTTAAAAGCGCTATAATTTTACACGGATTTTTGCGTAATATTTATTAATGGAAATACCAAAAATTGTATACCTAATAATAATAAATGCATGCCTTGCAGTAGTGTTTAAAATAGAATAAAATTGAACCTCACAAACCATTTGGATTCCCAATTTTATTGCTTATGGGATTAATATTCCAATTTCCAATGGCTGCATATAGAACGTTTACTAATTGAACAATGAGTAAACGTTCAACACTACAAAGAGTTAAACTCTTACAGAGTGACAGAGTAACCAGTTAATAAACAGATTATCTTGTATAGCCGCTTACCAGGTTACCTGACAAACCTTTTATGCATGGATTTACTTATTACAGGTAAATCCATTCTCTCCTATAGCAATGCAAAAGATAAGATGAGATGCAATGTACACGCATATGAGACTTCCTATTTCATAAAGTGTTCCCATCCAGAACATCTGCTCTCATCAGGGATGCACGCACTTAGTTCTGTGTGATTGGATTGCACGCAGTTGAACTGAAAGTAGTTGAATTATTACAACTTTCATTAAAATTATACAGTACAAGTATTTGTTATGCTGGGAACGCACCATTTAATTTAAAAACACATTAAGGGTAGCAGTTATGTGGTACTGTGAAAGGGCAATGTGAGAAGTTTAGAACCCAAAAGAGTTTTTTCATACTTAATCACTTAATGTAACTTATAACTTACTACTAATACTAATCGTAAGTATACTTAACTATATCTAAACTTTAAAAAATATTACCTAATTATTTATACAATAATTATGTACAACATTGAACAATCTTTAGACGGACACTGTCATTCCAAATACTCTAAGAATAGTTCACATAATAATACCGAAAATGCATTTCTACAAGAAAATTGCCATCGCCCTTATTGTCGTCATTACTGTTTTTATATTTTTGACTGGGATGTCAAATTTTGAAGAATCCATAGGTGCACCTACATTATTGGAAGTCAAATTAGCCAAGAATTTACGCCAAAGTCAGTATAGGTCCTACAGTATTAATGATTTACTTATTGGTGACAATGCAGTTGAAGGTCAACAAGCTAGCAATAAAAATGTAAATGTCATTAATAGTAGATTTGTGACACCTCGCGTGCAAGAAGCTAGTAATAATAATAGAGAGGAAGAATTGCTGGAAAGACTTGAGAGGGTTAAGGGTCTTTGTAAGAGTTTTCATCTTGGCAATTACACTTGGCCAAATGGAACAAATACCTTGGGAATTAAGGATCCGATAACACCGCTATATTCCTACTTTTTCCATGACAGGTGATATAAATAGCATTAAAATTTAATATTTAATATATATTACATTCGCTCCCATAACTAATCTTTTTTTATTTATATACATACTTTTTACAGCAACTACAAGCTCGCATGGTGTCCAGTTTACAAGGCCGGATCAACAACATGGCTCTACAACATGATGATTTTGAAGGGTTATTCCGTCGAATTTTTACAACATCCCCTCAAACAGCTCAGCGTCCTGGCTAATGAGATTTTCCAAGATGTTGACCCAGGGAAAGAATTCAATGAAGCTTTTAAGTTATTAGTTGTTCGACATCCCTTTCAACGACTGATCTCCGCATACAAAGACAAATTATCGAATTCTTCCATAGGTTAGCTTTTTGCGTTTTTTATTTATTATGTTATTAAATATTTACAAATTTGTTTTATTTTAGATATGTTTATTCGTGGTGGAATAAATTTGTGATTATATGACCCAAAGAAATATTATATCCATAATAGGTAAGAAAAGAAATAACTTATTTAATGTATTTATTTGTATTTGTACCCCATAGGATTTGAACACGGAACGCAGCATTTTTACGAGAAATATGGAAAGAAAATAGTAGCGAAATTCCGACAAGATCATAAAATCCTCCAGAAAGAGCCCACTTTCGAGGAGTTCGTCCGATACCTGATCAAGACCGATTTAGTTTACTACGCCGATGACCACTGGCTCCCTGCCTACCTCTCTTGCACCCCTTGCCGAGTGTCCTACGACTTCATAGCCAAAGTTGAAACTTACTGGGAAGATCAGCAATTTCTAATTGACAGAAAGCTCCATTTATCCGGGATCATCCAACCCCGCTGGCAACATAGCAGTGGCCAGCTAAACGATCTCAACAACAAACAAGCAGCTACCCCGAAAAAATTCAATAATAATCTTGCCTCAAACACTCATCAATACTTTTTTCAGCTAACTAAACAGCAAATTACGGATTTGTACAAGAAATATTACCTAGACTTTGAACTCTTTGGGTATTCTTACGAAGAATATTTAAAGCTTGCGAAAGATAGCCTCTAAGACTCCAAATATGTAATGTAACGTAGCCTCTAAGACTAACTGTAGCATGATCCATGATCTACTTCTATAAAAGGTTATTTCATTTTTATGTCACATGACCTAATTGTCCCAAACGACATATTACATGTTACAACAACACTTTATGCTAACCATTTTTTTATAAACTAGCTTACTAACACACTTTTATATTATATTATAAATTATTACCTACATTCTACAATATTTGTCATTGTGATTTATTAAAGTGTAAACTGTAAACTTTCGAATGTATTATTTAATAATTATTAATACTGTACATCTCTTTGAAGAACATTAGCTCAGCCTTAACTGTATGAACAGAGGCCACAATACAATGCCATTATTACAAATAGTCATTCATTATATAAAATAAATAAAATAATGATTTGAAATGTAGAATCTAGAATAGATCCATTATGTTCACACATTTTTATCATACAAAATGTATTATATTAATTATTTTTATTATAAACAATGTATATAGTATGCATATTTTTTTATTACAAAACATGTCTGATTTTTTTGTTCTTGTCATTATTATCATGTTAATTATCATTGTCATTTTTATTATTAAATTTCTTTTAATTTTTCCTTATTTTATTGCATACATTTCTGGGATGGTTTTGAACTTATTTTTGGTCATTCATCATTCCTATATCCAAACAGATGACAGTTTGACAAGTCAAGTGACAGGAAAGTGTTCCATTCACATTTCACCTTAAATTTTGTTTGACATTATTTTTGTCATTTAATAAAATATACTTACATAATATGTACGCTTCTAGAATCATAAAATAAATAATAAATTTCTATAGAGCGAGCGCAGCAGTAACAAAAAGGAGCTGGCGCGGGGAGAACGAAAAAAGAAAGTTCGTATATGATCGAGAATATCGAGAAACAGTGAAATCGCCAGCAGAAATATTTTATTTAATATTATACAGCGCCTGTGTTTCTTGTGCGTGGACTCGTGTTTATCAAAATTAATCACAGTTCACATTCACAATAGTGAATAATCATTTATACTTTCCTAGAATTTAATCACTTATTATTTATCTTTAAATTATTACCACGAACGACACGACGGCCATCGCAGAAAGAAATATAAATTAATATCCTGCCTTTCATTTCATTTGTGAAAATAATTTAATAGAAATTCTGGCACAAGAAATCACTACAAACTATAGGTTGTAGTTTATTATTTTTATAGATTCGGATTTTATCTTTCGACCGGTTAATAAGGTAAATTTTAATTTAATAATAATTTATTATATTCTCAATATTATATTTTGTACATTAATTTCTTTCAAAAATATTGAATATTTCTAAAATATTCGTACTAGTATATAAATTATTTTTTTAGGAATATTTCGCCATATTGCATCAAGTGTTTAAACATTTTTATTTTAATGTTAGTTATTTTATTGATTGTTGTTGTTGAAATTCTTTTTGAGAGGAAAATTTCCAAAAATGAATATTGCTAAAAATATTTATTTATAGACTTCTGCAAAATTTTATGTGATAATAGTATTGAATATTTGTTTTTTCCTATTTATTGGGGTATTTAATCAAGAATTTGTATTAATTATTATTCATTGTCTCTGGCTCGACTGAATATGACATTTTTTTAATAAATTAAAATAATTATTATTATAGGGTTGTAAAGTTTTTATATTAAAAGTTTTATCTGGAAAGAATAATTAATCAGCTTAAATTGTAAAAGCCTCATCCTCCATTGCAGATTGTGATTAAAAGGATTTGATGTAGGGATTTAATTTTGACATATAGGAATTTCAATTGGCATGGTCATTATTATTAAATTTTTTGCTGCATGTATGAATGTAAAATAATAATAGTTATATTTATTTGTGTTTATATTTTAGTTATGCGGAATTCGTATGGTATACATAGTCAACCCCTGAAGTTAACAAGTTTCGAAATAAATCGTCGTGACATTTGATGATTGCGGAGATGTTTTTATAACTTATCTGTACACAATAGGAACATACTACAGGACGTAATCTCATCAAGTATTTTATTATCTCGCCACGATGATAATAAGTATTATTAAGGATAAGGATCATCAAGAAGAATGGGATGCGTTTGCAAATATTTAGTAATAACTCGGAATTGTGCATGTTCGTGCGAAACCTTTCACTTGGTCATCTAAATCTTTAGGGATTATGTAGTGTCGAGTTTTGCGATGTGTCATTATTCTCGTGCAACTGTTTAAAAGTAATAAGTAGAGAGAGATTTTTGTATGTGTATTAATAATTCGTTATTAGAAAAATATTGTGGGTTTATTATTTAAAACAAGCTTTTAGCTAAAGATGGGATTGCTTGTAAATACTGAATTAAAATGGAAGGACTTATTCCCTACATCGTGGAGTTTCATAGTGTTTATTTTGTATATGGCCTTGTTTATAAATCAAGGTAAGTGTATTGTAGGATATTTTGGGATATTTTAATAATTTCATTTTTGTATATAATGTATTTGGGAGTATGTAATAAGTAATAATTTGTTTGCAAAAATCTGTGGTTCCGCAGGAATTCTAGTCACAGCATCACAAAATGGTCAAAAGGGATACAGCTATAATACTGTCACAGCGGTTTTGCTCACAGAGATCGTCAAATTAATTGTTTCTAGTGGCCTTTTTGTTCATCGGTATAGTTGACAAATATTTATGATTTCATTCAATTTATATTTTTTAAACCTTGGTTTATTTTTGTGGAGGTTGTACCATGTTGATATTTTTAATATTTACATGATTTAACGTTGTTAGTAGTTGTTTTAGTTTTTACTTTTGTTGCTGTTGGTATTTAGAAGTCTGTATTAATACTAAAGTTGAGGCTTATTGCTCTTTTTTCGTTTGTTGTAGACATGGTTTGTCATGTTTTGCTGTAATTTAACCTACGGAGAATATACCTTTTGTATATATCTTGTAATCTTTTTAACTTGTTGTAGTATATATATATATAGCGTATTTTAAATGTTTTTGCTTGTGTTGGCGGGTTTCTCTTTGAGGGGTTAATTATTGAAGATTTTCCTGATTGTTGGGATATAGACATGTGCATATTCGTAATGGTAAGAAGAAGTGGAGATTCACGTACATCTTGTGTATCTTGGTTAGGAAATCCCTCGGAGTGTTTGTCAGCGAAGTCAGCAAAAATTCCAAAGGTGAGTTAGCGAGGATTTCTATCTTTCCATGGCATCTGTAAATTGGTGAGCTGCAGGGGAATTGTCAACCTTCATCCCTCCTTGCTATAACCTCGAGAGGATTTAAACTAAAGCTATTGCATGGACAGGATTGATTTGACCTCTTAAGTTATCTAATTACATCGTCCGACCCACTTTTCAGTATTTGCGTTGACAACAAAAGTTTTAAATACAGATTCCGTTCCGTACCAGTGCTTTAACATTATACTTTGTGTTTTGGTGTGTAGTCGGATGGTAAACTTGAACTAATTGTGGTTGTATTCTTTGAAATGATTTTACAGTATTTCTGCTGTATTTTATCCCGGCATTTCTGTATTGTCTGTACAATAATCTGGCATACACGAATCTGGCTACGTTTGATCCAACTACTTACTTTTTGCTGCTCCAGTTTCGAGTGGTCGTCACTGGGATTGTCTTTCAGGTATTGTTAATAAACATGCAACATTTGTTGACTAAATATTAGAGATTTTTTAACATTCTAATGGATATAATATGTACATTGACATTAAATTATTGACTTCTAGATTCTATTCAAAAAGAAGCTTAGCACTCATCAATGGATGTCTTTAATGTTGCTAACGTTAGGCTGTATGGTCAAGGAAATTAATTTGGATGCGATTTTCGGCAGTAAAGGTATTACAACAGCTACACCTGAGACTTCGAGTAAATCCAGTGCCTTCGAATTTGTTGGACTACTTTTGATATTACTTCAGGTTTGTGAGCCTTATAGCTGTATGTTATAAACCAATGTGAATGAATGAATTAATAGCGTCATGATTCCCTTTTTAGGTAATTTGTTCTTCAAGTGCGGGTGTCTACAATGAATACCTCTTGAAGGATACTGGAGCACATGTCCCGGTTCTTGTTCAGAATACATGTCTGTACCTGGATTCCATAATATGCAACGTGGTACTGCTTGTAATTCAAGGGAATTTAAGTTCAGGCCTTAATATGGAATCCGTTCAAAACATTTTGGGAACTCCTATTATCCTCGCTGTGATTTTAAACAATGCAGCCATCGGAATCGTCACAAGCTTCTTCTTGGCTCAACTCAATTCAATCTTGAAAACTTTTGCTAGTGCGCTTGAACTTATGTTCACTGCCGTCCTTTGCTGGATGATTTTTGGCATCCCTATCTACCTAAATACCTTCATTGCCATTCTTATTGTCACTATTGCTATTTATTTGTACTCTCTACAACCTGTCGTTAATAGAGGGAAGGCTCAAGAATCTCCTACGAAAACATCGGAAGCTGACATGCAGAAACTACTGGAAGAGGATGTATAAATTAATTTTTACAAATATATTGTTTAATAGTTTAGTCTGTTACAGATTTTCTGTTAGTATTTATTAAATGTTCCTTTTGAAAGTTAAAACTGTTAAAAGTTGGCTGGAAAAGTATTCTAAAACTTGTCGAAGAGTAAGTCATTCACACTCTTATCTTGTAGGGAAATATATATGTAGACTCCATATGTGATTGATTTCCCGGGACAGTTTGTGTTTTAAGTATCTTCTAAATAATTTTATTCTTTGATGGTTCCTATTTTCATATTAAGTTTACCTGAAAATAATAATAAAATATCTTTTTATACGTGCTACAGTAATCGGCTGTGATATTTTGAAAGGTAGTCTTAGTCGATTATTACCCAAATGTTACGCCACGATTGAATGCGTAAATATGGTTTCCTGTTTATCGTAATGTTTGTGTGTTATATTCCAAAGCAGTACTTCAATTTCAAGAGTTGCACATTTACTATTGACAAACATCCCCTGTGATGTAATGAATAACCCCGGACATTTCCTTGATTTTGTTGCTGGACTTGTTTTCTGGAAATCCATAAGAAGTGCAGTTGTCTTTTCGCCGCTTAATATGCCTATTGTTACAATGGAGCATGTTTTCAATATAGGTAGTAGTATTAATTACTAATTTGTTTATAATGCAGACCAGGAAATGTTACTTGCTCAATTCCAGCTTATAGTAGACAACAGTTTGGAGAAAAGCACAAGTCTTACCTGTGTACTATAATTATTACATAGCATATTTATGTTTTTACATTAAGGGTTTGACTATATCGAAAGTCAATGTGTTATTCAGCTGCTAGCTGGTAGTATAGTAAGTCATATTAAATTAGAAATAAAGTCCGACTGTTATATAGGTTTATAAGATGACAGATGTTTACGCCGCCATAATTATGCTGTGCAATTAAGCATAAGTATACAGTGTATACCAATAATTAACTTGTTACCAATGATTGTCCTGTCAATGTTTGCACCATAACTATCGTTACCATAAAAATGTAATGATGTGTAACATTTTAATGCATTAATATAATATATTAGTATGTAATGCACAGATGTTGTTTATAAAGAATATTTCAAATAATGTGGTGTCGCTCGCACTGGAAGTTACTTAAGTTAAATAATTCTAAATCATAAGGCCAGTTTTGTATACTGTTACACTTCAACTTAACAAAGAAATTGATTGTAACTATTGCAAGTATTCTGTGGACATTGGTGATGTTTGTTTCTTCTCAAATGAGTATGTCGCAATGCATTCCCTATTTTAGATTATTTATTATTAGCAGACGTTTGTACTTCCGTACCAATACAAACTTTTACTGACTTAGTTTAAGGAAAGTTAAAAATAAACATATTACGTACATGGAACGTTTCTTTTTTCGCACTGTTTGATTCATCCATCATTTGACTGTACTAGGTATATGCATTTCGTTTGCGTATATGCAAAATTTAAAGGAATATATACCTTTGCATTCGTTTTAGTCACTGGAAGGTGAAATGCATGTCTCGTCAAGTTCTATCAATAAATCTTTATAGATTATTTTGTCTGCAACTTGGATTTTGCGTAAAAATTACCAATGTTCTTACACATTCTACTCTCTTGCTTTGCTTCTTAATTTAATTTCGATTGCGCTCATGAGATATCGGTGCTTTTAACATCATAAATTCTCTGAATATGAAAGTACTGATAAGCTCGTTTGCTACATTAGGGTATACATATAACATGAACTAATGGAGTAGCTGACAGGGATATGTCATTTCAAGGTTGTGTTTACAGTTCTTTTGAGCTTGGGCTAAAAAATGAGCAGTGGGCGTGTGAGCTACACAATGTTTGCCATTATATTCATCATGGTTAATGGCATTATGTTTATGCTGTAAGCATGTTGGGAGAAAGTGAAAGTAATAAAATGTTTTGAGGATGAATGCTGGTGTGGGGTATAAATGCGACTTTCTGCGTAAACTTAAAATGAGAAAGTACGACCTCACTAGTTTATCAGTACAATTATTACGGTTATTAGTTACGGTTCATTTTAAGAGTTATTTATAATGAAGCACTACATACAGCCGACGAAAATAACTCGCTGATCGAAATTCTGTAAGGTTGAATGAATAAATTGCGAAAATATTCTCCCTGCGTGTGTACAATTAAACTCTAGACTCTATAGAATGCCTGTACTATACAATTACAATACCTTTTCTTACTTGAAAAAGTTTGCTTCGTCGGTGCTGCGTGTATTTATAGATGGTCAAGCGGATATAATCTATGCGTCTGAAGCTCCAATACAATTATATTTAATTAGTCTGTAATGTATAGGCAATTCCGTCGAATCCTTGGCGTACTTCCGTCCAAAATCATTACTCGTCTAAAGCTCCATTTCATGACAGTCTCGGGACAAAGAGAAATAGAAGCAATACACTGTGAATCAGTGGGAAGGAAAACAAATGACAGGATTGAGTTTTCTTCGAAAAATCCATGTCCAAGTCACGACATAAAAACCAGGTGGGTTGCCATTCTTTGCTCTCTGGATATCGCGGACAGCTGCCTGTGTGAACCTTGAAGGTGAATCAATTTCGAGTCGCTGCATCCTGTTCTAGGTTCCGATCATAACTTTACCATGCTATGATGTATACAACGCAAAAAAACAACCTGCTTTCTCAACATCTCAAGGTGCACATTATAGAAGTCCAGAAACCTTGCTGAAACACAAAGAAAGTCGTATCGTATAGACAAGACAAGACAAGTTTGTTTCGTGCTCTACATGCATGTCATGTTTGATTATTATATTATTTAGTCATGTATTGCGTGCACTAATTTTGAGAAGAAATGGCTCTTTGGCATTGAGTAATTTTTTTGTAATATTCAAATATCTATATATCGTCGGTTAAACCAGCATAAGTGTTATTTTAGTTTGCAGCTCCTTTGCAAAAGCGCTATGTTACTTTTGTGGAATTTTCCCTTTGCATAAGTGCTATTCTCTCACTCCTTATCCTTACATGTAAAGAGTGTTGTCGCGTATTTCCCCAACATTGTTAAGGGTCTTGGAATTCCTTTTTTTCTGAAGACAGTAACTTCAGACTTATCCTGAAAGACCAGAACCCAAAATTTTATTTTCTTAAAAATAACAAAATCCTGGAGTCTGCATCCAAGTAGACCAATTTAGATACCAAATTAATTTTTTAAGAATGTCCATTTAAATGGGAGTTTCAAAGGTCTCGGAAGAAGGTTTTTAGCGGATTTGAAGATTGAGACAAAACTATTGAGTCGCTTTTCCCGATCATGGACGCAAATTAACAGAAAATTAATTGAATAAATTTAATTGATAAATTAATGAAAATAAATAAAATAAAGCTTCCACGGAACCGAAAAAAATGAACGTAATATTAATTAATTATTTTTTAAATTATTTTACTTTTATTACTTTTAATATTATTACCCATTTTCAATGTTTTTAATACTATTCTAAATAGTTTTGCTATTATATTTTTAAATGTTTCAATAACTTCAAAGTATTTGTGAATTAAAATTGTGTATTAATACAAATCCAGAAAATTAGCGCTTTTTCAAAGAACGGAAATACAAAATAGCACTTTGTGCAAAGTGGTCAAAAACCAAAATAGCGCTTGTGCTTGTTTAACCGACGATATATTACATAATATGGCTATATATAATAATATGGCTACTTACATATGGGAAATCCCATTATCTATTTCATCATCAATTTCATATTATCACATAGCGCAATCGAATATCGCATATGAATCAAAGTTTAATCGGAGTATCAACAACCTTCGTCCTTATTACACTACATCGTGTTTACACCGTGCATTATTATTGCCTTTCTCAAAACGCAGATAGAGCGAAATAAGTATAGCAAGTTACTTTAAAAGCAAAACTTCTGAAGTTGTGCTTATGCTTATCGTATATAGCAAAGGGAATATGTCGCTACGAATCGAGGAATCTTTTCCCTAACCCAGGCAGGGATGTACCTTTATAATTACAGTGTGTTATTACCCAGGGGGTTTGGTAATCAGACCAGTAATTGGAACTGAACGTACTAAATGTCGTCCAGCATGTTTACATGTGTGTGTGTATATGTACTTTGGATAGATTTACTATACATTATAGACAAGTCTTGCATAGTATCGTCTATACTTATAACAAAACTTAGGAGTAATAGTAAAAGCAATAATGTTGTTACAACTTCGCAGTTAATAACACATACTATATAACTCCCCGTGAAAGGCTGAGGGAGAATGCATTTTTTCGATTTATTATACGACACGACCTTACTCTTCCGAATCGCTTCTATTATTTGCTTAACACTTTATAGCTGAACTTTTACTGTCAAACTTAATGTTCAAAAACTACAACAAGAAAATAAAATACGGCGTAATTTACATCCCAAATATAAAATCTTAACAATATTATCTCAAGGAAATGCTCCCCATAAGTATACTGGCGTGAATGCAATAAGACATTTCTAGAGCAATAGTAACTCTGAGGCTCTAGAAATAGTGAGTAATGATGATGATGAAAATCTTTGTTTTTTTATAGCAATACCATAAAAAAGAAAGCATAGTGAGAGGTTTTTGAGGTTCTATACACACAAAACTCCTAAACTACTGCCCTTTATTAGAGACTACATTGAGAAAGTACTGATGCAGTCTGTCCTATTATTTTCTTGGGGGAAAATCGATTTGAATATTAGCTGATTGTAGGTGCAAACCGAGGTCGACATTGTGGCCATTCCATTCCTAATGTTTTCTGCACATATAGTAGGCCTCACTCACTCTGAGCTGTGGAAGAACCAAGTATATTTCTTAACCCTGTTTTATGAGTATCCTCACTTTTAATAGCTCCCACAATATATTTATGTATATTTTTACTCCGTACTCCCTATTCAGATATGGACTTCTGATATAATCTGAAAGTCAGCAATAGTGTATCCCTATACACAGGTAGATTATAACGGACGTGTTGGAACGCGCTAGCATTTCTCGGAACACAACACGGAGCAAAAGTTGGCACACATGGATATACATTCTCGTCAACTTGTGTCCACATTCGCAACGTTTGGGGTACGAGGACCGGCAGTCGCAGTCCATCAGTTGATTCTTTTGTGCGACGAGCGTGAAAGTTGTTCAGCGGGGTTTTGTTCTCTTTGTGTATTCACTTCAGTGTAGTGTGCATTTCTGGTTTATCAAAATGCACTGAAATTAACAATATTGTGACAAAGTTTGCAAAATTTTGTTTTTACTTTGAGAGCAAATCTAAATTCAGACCAAAAGTACCTTATTAAGTTTTCGGGCATTATTATTATAATACCCCAAAATGTGAATTTGTCTCTAAAAATCCATAAAAACCTGACTTTCCTTTGTATCTGAAACACATATCAATACTTATATGTACAATGGTGCTTACAATATACTAGGTTTTCGAACACTAAAGCTATTCAAAAAATGTTCCAGAAGAAAAATTGGCTTTTCTTAAGTGACCTGAGAGGACAAGAAATTCCAAAGTAATATATACCCAGAAGAGATTATATAGAACTGCACATGTGGAACATTTAGAGGTAAGAGGACATTGTACGAAGAATAAGGTGAAAGTGAACATACTCTTACATTCTTAAAATCAGCGACATGAGTAAAGTCATGAGGCAAATGGTAAAACAAAGGAGCAACAGCTCCTCACATGGATTCTATTTGCGTTCATCGGATCCTTCATCTCGCGGAGGAGGAGGAGGGGTAGGAGGCGGCGTAAGAGGTGACAAAGGTCATATGTTTAACAGAAGTGTGAGCTTAAGTGAATCCGAAATCCAGACTCATATTGGATTTTCGGATTCGGAGGAAGAGAAAAGCGAAATGATCGATGATTTCCTGGACGATGATGACGAGCAGGACGACCGAGAAGATGAGCTCATTCAAAGCGAATTCGAGGAGCCCGATGACGACGACGAGGACGAAGATCCAGGTAATGATCCTTTTCAAAGACAATTAGGCTATCCTCCCCTACCAAGGTATAAGACGCCCACGCCTGCCAACCCTCTTGACAAATTGGGCACCCTGACTCCCATGGAAGAGATGACCGAACCGCCTTCTAGTGGAGCTAATTCCCCTGCATCCTTCGCTATCCCCACAAACCGTTCCAAATCCCGAGGTCCCAGCAATTTGACAATTGATCATGGAGGTCGTGATCGTGACACCAGTAGATCTCCGAGCCGAAATAGCATAAAGAATTTGGGAATCGACAGTGGAATGGAGAGGAGCCCAAGTCGAAGTAGCATGAATAATCTCACAGTAGACCGTGGTGGTCGAAGTAGGGCTCAGAGTCGGTCGAGCATGAGAGGGACATCTCCGTCGCCCTCAAGGTCTACGTCTCGCCAAGGGTTGTCGGATTTCCCAAAGTCAGCCCAGTCTAGATCTGGTTATCCGTCGTCGGATTTTGCAAATACTAGGTCAGATTACCCAACTTCGGATTACCCAAAATCTCCCGGGAAAAGGCAAGATTTCCCCTCATCTACTATGGATGGAGATGACTACCCACAAGATTCTTCTGGACAAGGGAAGTTGACCTCAGGAAGGAATTTGTCTACTCCAGATTCCATGTCCTCTTTCAGAGAGGACAACCTGAAGAAGAAAAAGAGTGGAAGCAGTGGCATCGGCAGTGGGGGCATGGACGATGGAAGTGGCAGTGGAAGTCGGAAGCTCCTGAACCTTCATAAGAGTCCCAAAAGGGTCCCAACTCCTCTGCCCAAATTCGAGAGTGACCTAGATTCCGACATGAATACCATAGGACTCCAAAGTGATGCTCACACGTTGGATGACACCGAAGAGATGGAAAAAATGCGATCATTCGACAGGGTGAGATCTTGGCAGAGAAATGCTGGAGGAAGTAGTCCCCCTGTTTACTCAGCGTTGGCCGATGCGGAATTCTCTTCAGCGCTGGATGGCATGATTATGAAACTTCACGGCTCAAAGGTAAATCATTATTAATTACCATCGGTATAAATATACCTCCTTGTCAAGTTAGAAGCACACAAGCCCGTTAACAATTATATTAAATTACGAATGTAGTGCCAAATTAAAAACCAGCTCCACTGCTCCAGATATTTGTGCACCACATAAATATTGAAATGAGGTTATAAAGGCGCTATTCCAACTTGTCCCATAACAACAGTGTACAGTAGTTGATGAAATCAAAAACATTTGTAATGGGTACATGACGTGAGGTGAGACCTTATATCATAGAGCATTTGAATGTTTATGGTTGGTCGGTCAGTGTGTTTTGCTGTATGTATACCCGAACTACATATAAGTAGTCACGTACTATGATGATGATAGCAAACTGAGATTACACACTTCAACTTTAATGCATGTTCAGGATTTAGACTTGCTCTTACTCTAGAGAGTATCGCATACATCATGTCGTAACATTTTTGACCTACGTTTGTCACTACAGTAGACATATGTACGTACATGTACAAAATTAAGCGAATATAGTAATTGTATTATTTGCTGTGTCACTAAAAGTTGTGCAGAAACGAATACGGATTTGATGTAAGATCTGAGCTATTTTAGACCAAATCTCTATTTACGGTATGGCTAATTTTAAAGAGTAACTATATGTGGGAATGTGCCTAAGTAAGGTTCATAGTATGTACGTTCAACGTACTATGTTGGTACAGTAGATCACGAGGAAGTAATTGTAGGTGGGCACAAGTGTGTAACCTTTTTTCGGATTGCGTGACTTGTTTGCTGGGAGAGAAAGTTGCTCAAGTTTTCCTAGACAGAATCCATGAATGAAAGTAGTTTTCAAATTTTGTTGCCATTTTAGCAATTGTAGGTCATTAAGGAACCTTATTACTACAAATGTATTGCGTGAAACCAAGTGTGTAGATTGGTGCCGCTGGGATTATGACGCCATCTTCGGTTTTAATAAATGTCGGTTGGGTTAAAAATAAGAGCGAAGTTTGCTTGAGAATTTATTTGTACGATTCACATGATACGATTAAAATGCTTTCATCGAATCCTAAGTATCCTCAGTTGGCACGAACGGTGCTGGCCCATCATATGACTCGTAATATGACGCAATTACTGTTATTTAAAAAAACACTTTCACCTCAAAATACAAACAGCTGAAGATGTCATGAATCCTATAGAGAACGCACACGCTAATATAGGAGAAGCATTCACATGACCAAGTAGTTTAGTCATATTGAGGTTACATGCAACTTTTAACACTTAATAATAGCATTTGCTGCAATGAAATGAAAGTAAATACTTAGCAACGCAAAATAAGAATTGCCTAACACGTGGCTTGACAACAGTTGTCACTGTAGAACGTTTGCATCCTGAGACCGGCCTACTGATGTTTAGGGGAGTGATTTCGTAGCCATAAACGATAGCTGATTAGGATCAAATGGCCAACCACCCCAGCAACACATTTTCAAATTCGGGTCAAAATTTCCCCTCACGAAAGTATAAGTATAGTAAATAGTGGCTGTTACATAATTCCGGATACCAATATTCCAGTTTTACACCTTCGTCCCAATTCCATTTCCCTTTCATTCCAAGTTCTTTGCACTCAGTCACTGTAATATGGTCGACTTTCCCTAAGATCATAAGTAGCACTTGACTAACTACCAACCCAAAATGAGCATGATCTGTTAAGTCACGTCACAATATTACTGACATATATGTGACATCGAAATCCTCGAGAATCTCAAACCGGACCAAAGTTCATGGGAGTGCATTAATTTTAAAAAAGATTATCAACCTACTTCAAGGAAACTAAAAGATCTGTACCATACCATGAATATTTAAAGTTCGTGATTAAATACAACGTTTAAACACGAAAATAAGCTCAAAAACTGAAAGTCTTGGCTGGCACCACGGCAATTAACTTTATACCTAATGAATATTACAAATCTAAACTAAAGATAGACATATATATAGTTTAGTATAACAAACAAACACCGTTTTCATTTTTAGAGACGAATGGTTTTGTAATGATCATTCGGCTCATTCCGGCTACTGGACAGGCTTTGTATAGTATGTTCTACAAAAATGGGTAAAAGCAGTGTGAGGTAAACAAAGAACAAAGATTGTTCTAAGAAAATTGGACCGTCGACAATACCTTTCTACATGACAACTGACCGATTGAGCCCGTTGAATTATGATTTGCTAACGGAAATGGCATAGATGTTGTACGAAAGTTTACCAGGTGAAGACATGCATGCCAATATCCATGCATGTTTCGAGTATAAATAAAAAATTGGAAGTTATTTGCTTCCCATCATTTCCACAATATCATGTTCAATAAGGCGTCATTCTGATTTTGCCTTACCTCCAATCACATTTATGCACATGTGACACGACATACTTACATGTGCAAGCTGGGGGTAGAGATAAGTCTCACTTTTATCGGACATGACAATTCAATGTTACTAAGAATGTAACTCAGAATTGTTTTATTATTAACCATTCTTGGATTATTAGCATACATGTATCTGTAGATATGTATAGTAGCCGAAGTAGTATTAGGTATTACTCTACTGCTCGAGTGAGCCAAAGTAGTACATAATGGGCATTATGTATTCCCCATTTTCCTATGCTCAAGTTACCCAAGTTAGCCTTTAAGCAATGGAGTGGAAGTTCTAAAATAATGGAAATGCAATTAGTAATAATATTGTATACTGTATTTAACGCCATTCAAAACTTTCCATCGTGGGTGAAGTGTTGCTGTCAATATAAAATGGTCTTAAATGGCTGAATTGGTCCCAACGCCTTTAAAATCAATAGGTCTTCGGCGTAGCATAATCCACAAAAATTTGTCTATTACTTGACATGAATTTGGAGGACTATCAACTGTTCCCATTTCGGGGAGCATCACATAGCTTAATATGCATAAGTATAATAGTAGGTACATTCGTACTTATACTACGCTGCATTATGCACCATGCAATATATTGAAAATGACACGTTGTTATTACAGGTTGACTGGGAGTATCGTGTAAAGTTGGCCGATGACCTGACCGCAGCTCTGAAGAACGTTTCACCTCAAGTACTATTAAAGAACATGAGTCAAATCATTCCACTTGTCTCGAACATCGCCGCCGAGTCCCATTTTCGTGTGTCATTGTCCATCCTGAACACGATCACCATGTTGGGGGATCGCCTCAGAGATTGCAAGTCGTTCTTGGGTTCAAAGTCGATTCCAAATGCGGATTTGACATGGCTTATCAGGAGATTATGTACCGTGTGTGGGGAGTCTAGATCCACATTGCGGACTGAAGGTGCCTTAGCTCTAAGTCATCTGATTAAAGGTGCAGGGCCTGAGCTTGTGTGTGGACCATTGTATCTGATTCTGGCCAGCGAGTCCAAGAAACACGTCAATGGTACGGGAAGATTGACTGCCGGTCCGCGAATAAAAGCTGCAGCAATTGACGCTTTGACCTTCGCACTATTGACTTTCCCAAGAGATGATTTTGAATTGCCTACTCTGGCCAAACATGTAAGATACTTTTATTGTATAAAGTGTAAACTTATCCTTGTAGATTTGATTTATGCCATGATATTCTAACACCCACAAATAGTTTCATCAGGGCTTCGTAATGCTTTTTAGTTCTTGTACGTCTTATTACCTTCTCCTTGTCCTCATCTATCAAACAATGGGCAATGCATTTTCTCACCTTTTAGAAGCTATTCTAGACTTGAAAGGTATTTGCAGAGAAGTAATGATTTGCGTCATGCATTCTTCTACGTATTTTGATTTCCCCTTTGCCACACTCCAAAATCTTATTCTTAACTTATGAATATTGGATTCGGATCTTACGTGTTGATATGTAATAATCTTTAATTGCATCTGTCCAGTTTTCATGTAACTATTTAAAGCTATGCATAACATCCACAAATGTGAAGTAAAAATTACAAGCCGGGAAAATATCCTATTTCGGTGTCAATATTCATCAACATGTACATACATTTCAATTTCATCACGCTGCCTACCTTTCTCACAACAAGCATTAATTAAGAGTTTAATAGCTACCGCTATAATACATGTCAACCACGATTTATCTCCTGTTTCATACTATTACTTTCTGTTTTTGTATTGTATTGCTTTTTGCAAGTACTACACATGGCGCATAGTTAAATATACAATAGCAATAAGAATAATTTCTTTACTTGGTTAAAATAATAAATTCCTCTATACGTGCGCTTGTACATTGCAATACTCCTTGCTAGAAAAATACTAAAGTTCAAATAAATGTCATCTGGAAGTTAAGTCCGAAAGCTTTTAATGTCGTTAGGAGGACATAAATCATGTTTACGGCATTGAAATGTCATTTATTTATACAATGTTGTAAAACTGGGCTTGTCTTTTTTACTTAGTGCTGTACTGCTGTTATCACCACCTATTTTAGTAAATTACCAGGAGCAGTTTTATGACGGAAATTTTAAAGGTAGCGTGTTATTGGTTTCTCAGACAATAATACTAGGGCTTAACTATCCTGGAATATATATATATATAATCAATGTTTTATTTCAAAATGACTTTGACAGGAATGTGCGCAGTGTACAATAGCGACCGGAACTAGCTTGTAATGTTTATGTTCTTGTTCGAAAATATCTAAAATGTCTTCTGTTACTTGCAGTTTTAGTTACGATAATGGTTATAATAATTATTAGAGCTGCAGCTACAGCAATGCTTTTCAATCTTATGCAAAGCAAAAGAAGTAGCTTCTTGACAACTTTGACTACTTATATATGGATTATTTTCAATGTCATTCCTGTCCAGAAGGTTGAGTTTTAAACAAGCAATAATATAGTATATCCATAAAAGGGTTGACGAAGTGATTTTACGATTGTTCCAATCGCAAACCATCTACTTTAACGTTTACACTTGTGAAAATCGGATTTTACATGATTTATGATTGCTTTGTAACCATATATAAGTACATAATGTACTAGTTACGACGCACAATAATATCCGTTTTATAATCCTTTGCCATTTAGGTAGCCTTGTTGATGCTTTGCTTGCTTATGCTTACTAATACTTGTACTTACTTAATAATAATAAAATAATAAATGTCATGTGGTGTATTTAAGATTGTTACTGTGAGGCCCATGAAAAAAATTAAAATAAATGCATTAAAACGTTTTCTATCGTTCCGTATTAATTCCAGGCATGTAAAAGTTTATGGAATTCCAAACGCCGTGTCCGTCAGGCCGCACTGGAGTGCCTGGCCGTACTTGCACACGCGCTGGGTCCCTCCGTTGCTCTTCCTCTATTCCGAAATTACATTGAAGACACAAAGTAAGTTCTAAATGAAATTAGTAATGTGCACTTAAATAAATAAATAACCACTTAAGTCCGTACATACTTTTCTGGGCATGCAGATGGAGCATTATGGAAGTACAGATGGCATATGATAGGAAAATAAATAAATACATATTTAGAACAAATCCCCGTAATGACTTTTCAATGTATCGTTTTACTTCGAAATTTTTTTTCAACATTTTTTTATAACATCTGAAATCATGTATTCAGATGTACATATATGTAAGAAGCCACAAGGAAAAAGATAGACATGTTAAAGGTTAGGTTGGAATTAAATTAAAGTTATGGAAAATGTTTGTCATAGCATTACTATTATTAAATTACAATAGTAGTAAAAAAAATTCTGATACAGGAGACAGACAGCTGGACTGCTTTAAGCAAATAAAAGCACTCTAAAGAAATTATTGATTCGATGAAAGAAAAAAATATTAATGCTTTTATAACAAACCCTTGACAGAATGGAACTGTCCAGTTCATCCTCATCATCCGGAACAGCAGCAAAGAGGGGAGCAACGAACTACGCACTGGTTGCAACTCCCAGCTCAGCCGTATCAGCTCGAGTCTCCCGTCATTTGTTACCATCACCATCACCTGCTGGTCTAGTGGAGTATGCGGTAATGATACCACAGAGAACACTCCAACAGTCTTCCTATGAAGGTGGCAAAGGGAAAGGAGGATTGGATCCGATACTCAATGGCAACGGCTCTGGGAAGAATAGACACTCAGCCATGGTGGGAGCTGACATTGCATGGATTCTGGCCGGAACCGGTCCCACTGTCAATAGTACATTCTACTCACCAGGATCCACCTTGGACTGGTAAATATTTATCAACTTATTTTTACGACCTTCAGTCATAATTACAACTTTTGTCAACTATTCCAATGCGTATAGGTATTGATTCCGCCACTTACAGTACTTACTTTTTCCTTTCACCGTATATAATACTCAGCTGTCAATGCTCGCTGTGTGGAAAAGTGTGGACTCGAAGGCTATTTATTTACACATGAATATTGTACAAAACCCATACAAGACTTATGTGTATTATCTGTCAATGAAAGCGGACGAAAGTTCCATTAGCCTCTATGAAGGAATGCCCTATTTCTCTTATGTATATAACCTTCCTTTTGATTATAAATGTTCATTTACACTCCAATAGATTATTGCGCCATTAATAGTTCCATAAATATCAAAATTAACTTTATGTTTTGTGTACCGAAGGATTTGTTGTGAGCTCATATGTATACTTACTTTACATGAGTTCCCATGGCTACACAATCCCCTGTTTGTTGATCTTAATCAATAATTTTTAATATTGTGTTGCCGACGCGGAAACTATGAAAGTTATTAACTGTAGACTTACATCCCTATAGTTTAAAATTTTTGTTTTAACAAGGACAAACAAATTGGAAATTAATAGTAAATACTTATAAGTAGGTATTTACTATTGTGTATAAACAAATCTCTCCACCACACAGTAAGTATTAAATATACACTACCACCCAAATAATTAAAAAGTTCGTGTGTGATCCAATGCCAGACAAGTGTATTCTAGACGAGAAAGATATTAATAATAATTCATCGGGACTTTGTCCTCTGTTGTTGAAAACTCTGGGATTAGATCAGTCGGCTTGGGAAATGTGGAGAACATATGTCAATGAGCAGATTTCTTATTTGGATACAAAACACGGGTATATTTGTAGCTTTAATATTTTTCCAGGTGGATTTACACTTTTATTTCCAGTTTCCAGCATATTCTATAGAAGGGATTAAGAATTTTTTAAATGTGCCATGCATAGAGATAAATAATAATAACAACAAACAACAATTATTAGCTTAAATTAAATACTTAATTCAGTTTAGTTCTTTTACTTCCTTTTGCAGGCTGGTGGAAGAGACAGGAAATGCTGATTGGCCTAGCGAGGGGGACTCAACCCTTCTGAAGGGATCCAGTGGCAGGCACTTTACGAAGTCCAAAATGAAAAACTCACACTCATACAACGTAAGCAAAAAGCTTAACTCTTCTACTAGCTTAACTCTTCTACTTAATAGTTTATACTACACAGGTCAATATTTAGTTAAAGCCGATTCGGGAAACATGCTATTACACTCATTACGAATAATTGTGGCCTTGGGAACACATCACATATAGTTGGAAAATCATGCAGAGGAGGGGATATGCTGGACTTTTCATGCTCTGTCATATTATTATTGAATAGAATATACGCAGTTACCTTTATTTATGTAAGGTAATTGCTACAATGATTCCGATTATTGATACGTTTATCCTTGTTTACTGTAAATACCCTGCCATCATACAACAGTGTTGAGTTCCGGTAAATTTCGATTCGGGGGCACCGGCTACTTAAGTACACACTACAATAACACACGAGAGCTTATTTTCTCTGATTATTTCAAATCTATAACTATCATATTAATATTATACTGTGTACTAGTATATGTATTTGACATATTAGCATTACTCCTAAGAATTTGTCATATTAACATTCCGGTACTGTACAATATGTATTTTCCCTACATTCAGATATATCATGTCAAAATATAAACACCCTTCAAAAATCGGCAAGGTTAGCCGGAAACTTTAAAATGCGAAGTATAATATAATTAGGAAATCAAATATGTGCTTCTACATGACGTTCATGTCCGCACGGATATAGAGAGTTAAATGGATTTAAGTAAGTGCCGCAATTTTGGGGCGTTATCGTCTGATCGAGATTTTGTATATATGTCCACGTTCCGGAATGAGAATCCATGGATTTAACTCCTGAACGGAGGTCATCCGCTATAATTTAATCAGAGTATTGATGGAATTAGTTATTAGTTAATTACTTGCACATGCATAATTTAGCACCATTAACAACATCGTACCTTGTCGCAGTCTAATATGTTCTTACTTCTTAATCAATCCACAATAATTATTGTAATGAGAAAAGTTGCTGTAATGCCCACTGTCATGAGAAATTACAGTAGGTAATCTATACCTTTTTTGCCTAATTGACCTTGCAGCTACAACAGCTGGTACACGTCGTTTGGTCGGAGTAAAAGTTGTGTTTTAATCATCTACGGTGGTGAAAGCAATTTTTTGTAAAATTTTGCTCCAACGTCGATAAGCGCGTGTAGATTTTGCTAGCACAACGCGCCCTCTGTTGTAACTTGAGCTAGTCAGTGCAGTAGTGAAAACTTCCAGGTTTGCTTTCCAGTTGCCGTTTGCGGAGACCTCATTTCACAGCGTGTGTGTCACGGTATGTAAAAGTATAACGTGTGTTTATTTTTAAATCGCATTCTGAACCCCTTTATTTCAAAAGCTGGACAACATATATGATCAACTTGTTTCTATTGCACATTAAATGAATAACAAAGAGCTCGAACATCGTACCGAAAAAAATGCTGGAAAAAATTATAGAGTATTTCCACATAATTTCACTCTTTCAGGAAAGGTAGGTCACCCAAACCTCCTCCTGTGCATTATGAAATGAACTCAAGTATATAAGCAGGTGGTTGATTTTTCTCTAGCTCTTTTCCATTCCGCCTTTGGTCCTTTATATTTGCTTAATGGGTTAGATTCGTTAAAAAACAAAGATGAATGCAGGTTTGTAGAAGCTCATTTTTCCAAATGTAGTGCTATTTCTATGGAGACTTCATACTCTTTTATAGAAACACCATGCTAATTTCATTCCTTTTTCCTTATCAATAACACACATCTGCTTATAATGCACATCTGCTTAGGTGGGACAAGCTTATAATATAGGTAATAGGTGAGTTTCTTGCTCTAATTCTTTACAATTGAGTTAATTCTTCACAAAACACACCTTCACAAAAAAGTGACCACATTTTTTTGCAAAGGTCTGTATATACTTAAAGGCGTTGCTATTTGTATCTTCTGCTGAAGGGATAAAATAGCATGGTGGACTCTTTCCGACGAGAAGAAAGTGACTCTGGGAAATATCTATTGTTAGCTATATTGCAATCCATTGTAAATATAGGGGGGATATTGTAGCTGACCGTCGAAACGTTGCTGTTGACCTAAATTATTAGATGATGTATATGGTAAAAGCCATAAGGATAATACATGAGATCCCAATGTCCAATAGTAATAGGGAATATTCGGAAGGAATGAAAATGAGAGTAAATCTCCAGTGGCTTTTGACTCAACAATAAGGCCCGCTTTTGTAATTCTTTACAAAAGGGGCTAATAAATCGCGTGTATTATGACAAATATTGTGGTCTTTTATTACAACTTCTACTCCTGGTACCTTTTCGGTGTGTAAAGAGAGAGAGAGAGAGAGAGAGAGAAACTGGAGCACGCCAACATGAAAATGCAATTCAAATTGATTGATTCGTCTACATTCGAATAATATGTATTTACTATGAATATTTGTTCTGCTGGGGGAGCGATCTCACAATAATGCATACGTTTCATAAACTACTATACAGATAGTATATACACAGTGTTTGCACTCAATTTTTAGGGTTGAAATCTTTGATGTTTGAAAATGACAAGTCTCTTCACATGAAATGAGGTCAGAACGATGATTTTCCCTAATAATCTAACACTGTATCTACCTTGTCTTCGAAGCAAATAAATTATATGGAATGGAACGGTGTTGCGTAAAGTAGTTGTAGTAGCATACGTATGTACATATACTTACAATCGCTTGTCTATTTATACTTTTACCATTTATATTTTTACTTTTACCCATCGAATTCCATACAAATGTAATTGTGTATGTAGAGTTATTGCTATCAAGAGTACGTTGACACGAATCCCGTCGGCTTGAAATTCCTTGTTATTGTTACATAACATACATACACATTATACATATAATCATATAAATGTGTATGCTTATATATACCCGTATAACTGATCATTTCCATAAGCATCATTGTAAAAATCAAATTATATATATATGTGACTGTGGGCATTTATTGTGTTCAGAAAGCTTAAAATTCCGCTGGGGTCAGCTCTATTGGGTACTTCTTATGCTCTCTGATGCTTCTTAAGCCTGGAAACACGGAACCGGATTGCAATAATTGAATGTACATATGGCATTTCGGTACGATTGAGGTCAAGCCCGTACAAAGAACGTGCTTTTTTAACTTGACGTGTGCACAAGTGCAACAGTTATGAGCTTGCATCCTGTCAAATCTACGGGAAATAATAATTCAGTATTTTCTCCATTTCGGACTTAAAAGGTGTATTGTAAGAGAAATTCCGTTTTTACAGTGTGTGGCAGGTAGGAATTATAAACTCATTCTTGCAACTGCGGAAGTTTCACTGTTGTGATTGCTTATATACATATATATGCAGCTTACACAGTCTTTTTGGAATTCATTTTCGGTGTGCAGAATAAAACGGTGATTTCCTTTGGACATGTGATTAGAGAATTCCAATTTACTTAGGAGGATTATTCGTCGCTCCACAGTTGTTGTACTTATTATACGTAAACCGTGCAGAGCACATGCACAACTACAATTTTCTAACCTTTTGCACTCCTGGGAACATTTATCACTGTGCATAAGGTAATTACTCCTGAAAGGCTTTGACCTTTGGGTCTGTCCAATCGTTTTGGAATTTAGCAACATGGTCTGGAGGGAATAATTAGTATGATTCTATTTAAAAATAATACTGTTCTGTTTAAAACTAATAAGATCCTGTTTAAAATTAATTATAATAATCCCTGTAATCATTTTTCTCGTGCCTGCACTAATGATTAGACAAAAGCACATACTTGTTTAGTAAATGCCATACATACGTTGATATTCACAGTACAAAAATACATATAATTATTATTAGAGAAACCAGTAAAATTAAGAATAGCCGAGCTTGTGAAACATTGGAAAAGGGAATGAATTACAGACGAAGGTATTGTAAGAGTGTAACATATATTTGCAGTGCCGCATGAATTTTTCTACTTACGTACATAAATGCATAATACACCATATCGTAAATATGTGGAACGGCTACCACAGCGCACCGCACACTGAACTACTGACGACGCTTCTGTGTTCACGGGTAATTTGCAATTATCTTTTCTATACTTACCTGTCCTTGGAACCAACCCTTTCTTTTTCCATACATCCTTTCAACCCATGTATTTCCGAGTGAGCTTCAAAGGATTGCGTACCGTGCGCTAACTATTCTTTGAGTGTACTCATACCTATACCTAGGTAGGTTCATAGGCATGAAATTATATGAAATTAGCAATTCACTGTAACAATTGGAACTGCTAATTAAGTTAATTAGGTGCTCTAATGTATAGCTATAAAGAAAATCGGCCCTGGTGCATTAAATTAGGAGAGTTAATGGATTTTTCCAGGTGCATCAAGTTGATATTGAAAGCATAGATCTATGCTTCCAATATCAACTTGTGCTCACATCTATGTAATAGATTTTTCTTTATTTTTTCCGGCTGTAACGTCCAAGTATACCAATAATGTTAATTGTGTTGCGGTTTGGTTCGGCTCTCATCATAAGGCACCCCTTAAAATTAATCGGTAGATTACTTTTTTTCCTTTGCTCAGCCATCAAACGACATATTGTTGGTTGTGAATGATGGACTTTGTTAACATACCCAGACTCGAGACAGTCCAAAGAAACTAATTAATTCCGAAGCACTCTCATTTAATACACAATTGAATTCAATTTCTATGACCTATCTTAAGGCTTGGCAGTTGCTGAAACCAATTTGTTTCAATGACCAAACTTCATGAAAGGAAGAAGTAGGTTTGTTTTGTTGTAATGGAAAGTATCATCTTGTTTATTGCACCTTCCTGATTGAACCGTTTCTAGTGAATCCCATATTCGGAAGCAGCAATAGTAATACATAAATCAGTAATTATTATTAGCATCCTGAAACATGAAAATTTACTGGAAGTTTATGCAGGAGGATTGAAATTATGCTAATTGGAGGATAGATTAAATATACAGGTAAATATAAGTAGAATTCATATATGTAGAGGATTGTAGATACAAGTGGCACATACATATGTCGTGGATTTTTTTCCTGTGAAAGAATTCTAGATTTTTTTTTTAGAAATCACATGCTATTTGTTTACGTTGTATTGGTTTAGTTTGAAAGCTGCTTTGGAAAGTAAACACCATTGTAGAGCAATAATCAAATTGCAAATTTGTACTAGAAAATGCATGACTTACAAATTGTGTCACTGGTTTATGCCAAGTCTTACTACAAATTATATTAACCTCCTGGTTTTTCCTGTCTGTACATTAATTTCCTGATCCTTAAAAGTACCACACCTTGAAGTTACAGCTAAATAAATTTTCATTACTCCGCAGAGGTGTGTGATCACTGTAGCGTAAAGTAATGTGATGATCGACCTATTGTTTGCGTAGGTGACTTGCTGCCGTTTGGAATTACAGCTTTGTTGTCACAACCCTTTTGCATTGTATCCATAAAAAATTATTGCAAGCATCCATCAATACGCAGAACTTGTACTGACACTACATATGACAAACTTTCTGGAAGTCTTTGAGCTGCATCGCTGTATATATGTGATGTCACCCAAAGTTCTACAAAGCATGTTTTTTTGTCTCCCACTCCTTTGATGAGTGACTCAGATAGATCTTGAGATGTGATAAGATGAGATATGATGTTTCACTTCGTGCATGCAAAGGCTTGCAATCTTCAATATATTATAATCTTGGTTAATATTTTTATTATTGCGAATAGCGCAAATATACAATTACAAATTTCACATGCTATTTTGTTTCCTAATTTGTGCAGTCTTTCCTCAAATTTGTATCATCCTTCATGTCATTTTCAGTCATCATAGGACACACTGTAATTTGTTTAAAGTCACCTTTAAATGTCCTAAGGATGGAATTTGTCCATGCGTTAACATAAAATAGTTAGTGGTTTTTGACAACTCTATTGTTGTTTACACGTGCATACGATCAAAATAGCGAAATGGACAGACAAACAATCTTGCATCATCATAGTTGCTAATAACAATCTCTAAGCTCTAGTAAGTATATATAAGTATATACATTACATGGTTAAAGCAGGATGAATTTAATGCAGTAATAATAAGTGATGCTGTGTGCATAATGAATGTAACGCCCTAAACTATAATCATAATCGTAATCAACAGCAGTTGAAGCTAATTTACCATAAACTTGGGATAGAAGTCCTTGAATATTTATTTTTTATGAGTGTTATAAGTATATATTAGTTACAGTACCTATATGTACACTGTAGTGTAGGTATTGTTCCATATGTGACAACAAAAAGCGCCACCACAAAGATTTGACCAGACAGTAAGCTGTCATTAAATCTTCTAAAACCATGAATTATTCTATTAACACTAGCATATGACATTTCGCATCTTTGGATACATCACCCCTCATCCCTGTATATGTGCATTGTGAAGTTCTTGTGCAAAGATGGTATAATTTCCTCATTTTACAAGACTGACAAATCAATATTTTTAGATGTTACATCATATTGCTTTGCACTTGATGTTGACATAAGCATTTTTGTGTGTGTGTGGATAAACAAGCTCTGTGCTTTATTTTGCCTCTGTTCTCTGGAATGCACACATATTATACGTACCCAAAAGTTTATGTATACCCACACCACTTTCCTTGAGCTTACAATTCGTCCGCGCATTTACTTGATTCAACCAAACGATAGTTCACATGCAAAAGCTGTTCTTCGTGCAATAAATGTTATGTGCCAAAATGAAACGCAAGGGTCGAGAGTAGAACGTTTAAATGGGATTCATCCAGTGCACACACCATATAGAGTATATGGTTTATTTCCTTTAAGTTGCGGGCGTACAGATGAGCGTGTGGAATGTTTAGTTTTGTCTTGATACTTCCAACATAAAAGTACCTTCTACCATTTCAAAAGCCTTGCATGACCAATATACTTTAAGTTATAAATACGTTTGAATGTTGTAGTTTTGTATTCAGTTGGTTCTGCTTTTCCTAGTAGTATTTGCAATTGTAGAAATCATTTCAGTAGTTAATTCTCTTTGCTGTGTTACACACACAGACCATTGTAGTATTGAAAAAAAATCAGGTGATCCCTAATGAACAAATCAAGTTTCTTCTGGCTACAGGTAAAACTCTTCTGGCTAAGATATATCCTTTTTTAAGAAAGTTTGACTCCAACCAGCTTATTGTGTAGGGCTTATTGTAGTTTACTTCTACTAGTTCTTTGAGTGTGCTAATATAATATATGTACTTTCTCGTCGAGAATAGGGAAGGTCACCTCTGGGTAACTAGTTATATCAAGCTGTAGAGAAAGTGTGAAAAGGGGTGCAGTATACTTTGTTGGAACGTTTGTTCTTTGTATGTAGAAGTAGTTGGCGTCTCTGTATGTGTAATTTTCCACCGCAGGGTTTTGCGTATCTAGTAGTGTTTGCAATTATTATTATTATTATAGGGATACCCACAGTGTGGGGATATTTGTACCAACTGCTGCTGGTCGAACATATAACCTTGCAATAAGATTGCAATTTCTCTGACTCCGCTGGAGTTCTGTCTTTAGAATACGTATACAGATAGCTATAATAACTAACAACTATGTCATAAGTATAACTAAGTATAACTATGTCATGAGAAAAACAGCTTGACTAGCCTTTCATTTAGTTGAGTGTTTTCCAATAGTTCGCATGTAAAAATTTCTCGGAGAACGTGCCATTGTCATTCTTTGCACCAACAACGTACGGACAAGTGTAGTGCCTATTAATTTCCTGTAACGTTTGTCCACTGTGTGTGTCGCATTCTCCAGTGTTTCCACACCAACGGACAATAGAATTAATCATTGTAAGACATAAAGGGCTCTTCGCTTTTCTTATATGACATTATACAACAAAAAGTGAAGAATTCCTGTTTGACGCTATTAATTTTGTGTATACTTATACATAGGTTCAACCATAGATTTCTACGCAGAGTGTCCTCGTAAAGGTGAAAAGTAACGTTAGGACAGGACATTGTATCTGCAAGTATTTTGAAGAAAAACGAGAGAAGTTTTTTTACGATAAGATAAGATAACCCAACAGACATAACAACAACCTATCCAAACAAAATCAAGAGCGTGCATTTTGAAATGCAAAGTTGACAGGTAAAGTATATTCTGTGTAGTAGAGTGAACCTGAACTTAACTCAGGAGTGGGATCGATTATCTGTCGACTGTCAGGTCCTATCCACCTGTTTTCCGTTTTCTTGAATATTTTCAATTGATTTTGTAGTGTCTATTCAAATAGTATCTCATTAATTCAGGGGAAATGAGTAAACGAGCAAACTTTCAGGATCTATTAGCGTAATTGAGGCATACCTGCAAAGCAGTCAACCCTCAAAATTAACATTAGTGGAAAGGTACGGACCTCGAGCTCGCACAATTTGTCACGGGTTGAACATACACACGTTTTAGTATTGCTCATACATTTGCATTGATTTAGCAAAATTTCTATTCATTTCCCTGAAGTTACATTAGAGCTACTACAGAAGCTACATATACTATGTGGGAGCCCGATCAGCACACGGACAGAAGCAATTTTTGCAAGCTTACATATGTATAATGTAATATATTAAATGTGACTGACCGCTAGAATCGGCCATAGATCTAATGTAGTAGCCAGTGCTTAAATTGTAATATTATTGGCAGTTCACTGGCAGCACGTCTCCAGTTCACGCAACACATGCTGTCGGGAAAAGTCGTTATCCTATCCCATTATATATGTATAATACTAATTGAAACTTTTCCCAAGTATTCCAATAACCTTAATACCTTCTATAAATAAGTTCTGAAAATAATAGAAAATAGTCAAAACCCTTCTAAAGGACCACAAGATTGTTTTTTTTTTCGTCAGAATTTATTTGACTTGATACCGCGTTGCCTCCTGCAAAAACCCTGAGAGAGTTTTACATTTTGAAGGTTAAGCTGCAAGGAAGAACCGAAGCGGAACCTAAAGTTTTTTCGAGTATTTTTTCAAGTTGTTTTTCTGTTTTCAATCAAGGGGCTTGAGTGGGTTCAGAACTTCAGAAGGCTCGTCCAGTTTAATTTGAGTATGTACGCAAATATCCACGTAAGCTACACATAAGGAGTAACCTTGTGTGACAGGAAGAAATTTTTGAAAAACAAATTGCACACCAAAGAAATAGTAGCAGTATTGCGATTGAGATCAAGGTTTTTGCTGGTGGAGGTGGGTTGGATTTAATTTTGCTCCTGCAAGTATTGCTTCACACTTATATATCCTTTCCCCGCTGGCTTCTCCCAGCGTGTGCAAAAGGTCCTTTGTGTATGTATGATGCCAATCTGACCCTGGTTCTCCTCGGTCCGTGAAAGCTTCCTTTACCTTTGTAGCGTAGTGTACAGGAACTGCATTTCATTGACTATAACGTACGACGTAATCCTTCACTTTTAGAAATTTAGCAGTGAGTTTGGCAGTATTGCGTGCGCTTTCGACACAGACGTTACTACTGCTCGTGTAGAAAGAACGACTTAGTTGACATTTGACAAGTTTTTGCCATGATAGCAGAACACCATGTGCATGTATACATGGAAATCTGGTGGTAAATTTTTACGATGTCAGATAGCAGGAAATTCAGCTAAATATACCATAGTGCCGGAATAATAATTACACTTGTGTTGCTACTTTCCTCTCAAAGAGATTCCTCGTGTGGATTACCTATACATGGAGCGTTGACATCTCATTGACGTTAGTGGAACATTTTGGATCGAAGGTGTTTCGTGCCAAATAGAACTATATACTAGAACTTTGCCTGAAATTAATCTCACTGAAACAAAGACCTAACAAACTTCGGATGTTCTCTACTTTGGTGCTAGCCATTCAATATACATAGTTTTACGTGGAAACTTCAGAAAGTTACAGCAGCTTCCTGATTCTCGTATTTTTATACTGGTTTGGAAGTATAGACAACGTGATAGTAACAAATTTTTACAGTATTCTTTCTCAAGAGTGATTATAGTAAAGTCCTATATATATAAATCTTCAGCTGAAATTAAAGTGCAATGAAGGATTCAAAAATGTTCCAAGAAATTCAAAGACATCACGAAGAGATGCATAGGATCTTTTCCGAAAGGCTGCAGCTGCCAATGCTGGTGTGGAATAATTTTCCGCAGGTAATTTTGTTGTTATTTAGGCCAAGTAGACAAAGCGAGATACAAGAAATCTAGACAAATGTGGAAAGGTTATAATAACCAGAATGTGTCTTCGGAAAGAGCTGTAATTTAGAATTTATCTTTCAAAATTGTTATAACTACAAAAATTTGTCATTGACAGTATAGTTATAATCAAAATTTATGGGAGTTGGCTAATGAATGTAAACATTTTCCCGAATCGGACTGATTTGACGTACTAATACTAATTAGATTTAAAAGTTTGTACCATTAAATTTTGATAATTTCTTTCCACTCTTTAGGGTACAATGGATCTTCTAGATTCAAATGCCAAGTCTCCATGGAGCTCGTCGAATTCAGGTAAGAAAAGTATTTAGTCGGTGGTAAATAATTATGTCGTAAAATTGCATTAGTACGTACATTTAAATATGCTGCTGAATTTATATGTATTGCTTCTTTGTCAAAGAATTTAATATTCCTTTGGAGATTACATTGAGTGTACGTACTAAATATTTCTCGTTATCGCATCTGAGTAGCTCGGACGTAGAACAAGACTTTAAAAAGTACACGGAAGAAGCATTAATCTTTTATGGATATTTTCCTCCATTGCCCATTTTATTATAGGGACCTACATGGATCGCTATCACAAGAGTTCGTCGAATGGATTTCTGGCTGATGGACAGAGTGGAGGAAAAGGTGACAAAGGCTACACACTTTTACCCAACAAGTACCCAAGTCATAGTAGCAGCAATGGAGAGCTACCCAACCTTTCCTCACCGTTCAGTCATCACAATTCTCACTCTACCTTTGGGGACTTCAATTCAAATTTATGGTCTCAACATGAGGAGTTTATGGGATTCAATAATAACAACCATCATAAGACTTTTAGTACGTCTAATTCCAAGCAGGCCAACAAACATGGCCGGCAGTTACATCCCCCAATATCACATGATAAATACTCGGATTCCTCCAGAAGATTCGATGCCTTCTCACAAAATAACACCTCTATCGACCAATCTGACTCGGATCACGAGCCCTATTCCTCTCATCGACCATCCTACCAGAACTATGGACAGGGAGAGGGTCATTTCATCAAGATCAATCGCGAATATGATGATTTGGATGAGGATGGCAAGAAGGATGGGTTAGATAGTGCTGGGTCTACAAACACAAGGGATTCTGGAGTGAGCAGCTTGAAAAGTTCTAAAACAGTAATCTAAAGTTTTCATTTTTTTGTGTTCTTCTTGTCGTTGCTGTTGCGGCTGTTGTTTTGTCCTCTGCATTGTACAGTTCATATTAACATATTTTCAAGATACACAAATCTTACAAGATGCACTACTTTAGTACAGATCATTTTAGCAGCAGGTAGGAATTCCTACCATAGGGATTGTTGAACCCAAAGTACCATAATTGAGTTGACACACAAGGAAAACTTGTAGGATGAATGCATTCATCACGCATAGTTTAGTTAGAGTTTGCTTATATGATTAGATTAACCTAAATTGAAAGAAAAACTTGGAACAAAATTGACTGTTATAGTGATGTTGAAGAGCCTATAAAATTACAAGTTACTATAGAATCCAGGATAGAACATTTCCTTTGTTCCTGCTAGAGTAGCACTAAATTGATTATGTGCATGGGGATACTTCAAATTGCCGTATGCAAAGTTTCATATTTGTTTTACTGTATCCAGAAATATCATAATATAAGTACATCCTGTAAATTGTTTTAGCATTAAGTTCTGCTTACATCAAAATTTTATATTTCAATTCCTTTTTAAGCATACGAATTGTAGAAATTGCATCCTAAAAGTATAGAGCAACAAGCAGCATCCTACCTTTGTTGCACAGCCACTTTAGACTTATTTCAAAAGATGGCAGTTCTCGTTGTAAAACTTTCTACGGAAAGGATTTCCTTTTGTGTGATTAGGTGTGCATGTAATTGTGTATTGATGAAGATGCGGTGCAGTACACAAACATTTAACCTCACACCACACAGAAATTCTGAGAAAAATAATGCACTGTAATGATCCTTTTCCTTAACCTTATCGGGACTTCAAGAAGTTTCCAGGAAATGATTGTCGACTCAGTCTCAGCTAGGGTTTGTCGGAAGTTAGAAATTATAAAGATCAACCCGATCATTATGTATACGTGTATGTATGTTTTGTTTAGCACTGTAGTTTAAATACAATGCAGCACACGAAATAATCAGGTGCATACAAATTACAAGTATAGTAGGGATTAGACTAGAGCCAGCTCTAATTTTAGTGTGGTGTTATTAATCGGCATGATATAAAAATATTTTTTTTGTCAATTTGCACAATCTTACAAGCTCATAATTATAGTCATATTATTATGCCTTCACTATACATACAACGCTTGCTTTGTATGTGAAATGCCCTGTGTTTCGGAGTCACTTTTTCTAATATATTTCCTTAGATTCCGTCACCACCAAATATCGGGGGACCTTACGAGGCTCGGCAGAGCGCTCCGAAATTGACCTCTAACAAGAAGAAATCTCCATCACCCCAGCTTGGCCAGCCTTCAGAGAGCTTGTCGCACTCCCGTTCATGGCGCAGCACACCTGATGTTCCTGAGCTCACAAAAGCGGATGATGATTCAAGGTATTCAGTTTTACTGACTATATACATTAATAAGTTACTTTTTACATCATTTTACTTTCCCTACTGATTTCTTCAATGGTAACATGTGTTTTTGATCATTTTAGTGTTAACTTTTATATAAGAGGCAAGCATTTGAGAATTCATACATATATGCAGTTATGGGATAAAAAGAAAATTATATCCAAGAATGATGCATACTTTATACTTCAAAGTTAAGCTTATTTGTTCAGATGGTGTTTCGAGGTAAATAATTTAAGGAAATGCATCAAAATGCATCGATTTCTTTGTTGCTTTTCCTGTAAACCTTTACATACCTATGTGAGTAAGGCTTGCAAGAGGTGGGTTGGGGTTGACATACGCATATTATATTAGCTTTATGTCCTACTTTGACCCACTTCGGTGTAGGATTGGAGCAGTGTATAAGTAGCCTAGTATGTTGTAAACGTGAGTTCTTTATTTTCTTATTAAATCTATCTCACGGTTGTCATTGTCATCTTTGAGGTTCCTTTCAGCACCTAAGACCAGCGTCACAATATAGGAGAATGAATAGGCTTGTGCCAACGTTGTTCCTGGTGGTGCCTTCTGAAAATTAGTAAGCATCTACTATATAGATGTCTATTTGTATGTTAGTGCTGAAGAAGCAGAAAGTACTTGTTATTAAGGAATTTATAATGATACGCATATTAAGAAGTGAGCTGAATCTATTTATATGTATATATCAACACCATGGTTGTAAGTCAGAACAGATGAGCAAATACCCGCATAGTTTAGTTTGTTGATGTCGAGAGTACACTCGACGGCTTTCGTTTTTACCGAATAATGCTAACTGTCTTCTTGCTAAGCATATTGAACCTTCACTTAGCATTTAAATTGTCCATCCTAGTATATATAAGTATTGGTTTAAGATCCATTTGTTGTGTTTATTTGAACAGCACATAATCCATTATTCAGTGTGTGTGATTTAGGGAGATTAACAAAATAAATATACAGAAGCAAAGTTTTCATAATACACTTCTACCTTAATCCACTTTAAAGTATAATACAAGCCCTCTTTTCTAGTATTTATTTTAGTACATATTATTATTATCCATGAGTTAACATGGTTTACGTGGATATTAGTATGCCCGGATGACATTTCTGAGTGCTGTGAAAACAAAAAAAAGGGGATCGATACAACTTCATCGTCATGTTGTGAATATTCGACAATAAGTTTTACATACGGACGTCATGCCAGAGGCATATTTTAAGCATAATTTCGCTATTAACTGGAAATTGAAGAATAATATCTCAGCATTCCATGTGTTTTGATTTCAATTGGCCTCTATTTAGTGGTCGATCCAGTACACCTGTTGTTCAATTCCATCCTATTTCCGAGTACGAACTCAAATTCGCGGAGAAACTACGACGATTTGGGTAATACAGATATATCTAATGAGGAACCATTTCAATTATGCACAATATCAATATTATTGATAATTCCTATCGTATGAAAATATAAATTACTTTCATATTATATAACATTTGACTTCCTGTTTTCCCCCTAGAATTTGTGCATGATTAGAGCCCTTTACAACGTTTAGATTTAAAGATCTGGCTTTGTACCTACCTTTCTTGTATGTTGCTGTATAATATCTCAAAATTGCCGATTGTGAATTATTTTTTCGATTCCTGTTCGAGCATGTTGACCTAAAAGAATACATGTAGGGTCAACATTAGCTTTATTTGCGTACAATTAAAAATGAATTCAAATTAATGGGGCTTAGAAATTTAACTCGCGATAAATGAGTATTATTGTTAGTTTAGAGGACAAAAGAATACATAAATATTATTCCGCTGCAAGGATAGATGGCCAGATAGGAGTATGAATTTATGCAGCTCAAAACGGAAAAGGATGGAAAATATTTATAATGTATGTATATGACTTTGTCCTTGTGTTTGTAATTGTTTTGCACTAATTATTATTCTTTGTCTGCATTGCCACATTGTAATTGTGGAATTACGAAACAACCTTATGTCGTCTATACGGTCTGTACTAGGCTGTGACTCTTTGGCTGGCGGAAGTAACCAATAATCATTGCGAACGTAATCGCCAGGACAGCTTCTCCTGTGATTTTCCATCAATTTTTATATTGGTCTGCAAAGTACAAAACATATTTCCTTCTCCATGATACTTACATTTGATGTACATATATGTGCTCCTAAATTATTCCAGTAGTTCTGGATATCCGTATTATTGACAGCCATTATGTTGGAATGATGTAATTTCGGAATGTGAACATGGCATAAACGAAGGATTTAGACTAGGGATTTTGCGATTACGATATTGTGGATCATAGTAATATACACATGTTGTTGTTTATTGCACAACTTGCTTACTTAGCTACGATTGGGCATGCGATGCTATTCATTTATTTCGCCTACTGAAATTCTGGACAGGAAATGGAAGTTATTTTGGTAGGATTATACAGATAGGTGTAGGCGTAAAATTTCAGACCCAAAGATTGACACGTCCAGGGAATGGTCCCTTTTTGTTCATTTTTCTGAAGCTCGTTGATTAATATTCTAATTAGTAAGCCGACATAGCTATAATTAGCGCTATTGTGAAGCTTCACGTTTGTACTGTTTCATCTAAAGATAAAAAGATTCTCAACAGCCACGTTCTTTCTCTTATAAGTACACACATACCCACATGCTTATGTGCGTATTAAATAACACGTTTTAACTGGTCAGTGTAATGGCTTGTTTACTTTTCCCCCTCAACTCCTGGTCACATGAATGTGAAGAAAAATAATGTTCAGATAAGGAATGTGTCTGATCTGGAATTAACGGTAGTGACGAGTGTCTTGTGCGGAAAATCCATCTTATCAGCTGGGATATTCACTCATTTAAGCTATCAGAGACGTCGTCATTTGTTCAAAAACATTTGCACGTCTGCACGTTTATCAACGTGCACCATTTTATGTAAGCTGTACCTTATTATGTAAGCTGATATATTTTTAAATTCCAGATAGTGTAGTTACTTGCCCTTTTGGTTGCTGAATGTGTTGGTCAGTTTTTTAACCCGAAAGCTCGTAAATCACCTTTGCATGAAATGTGCTGTACATAGTTGAAATAGTTGAAAATATAACACTATCAGGGAATTTTCAACTTCATGGAAATGCATAAAGCTCTCTTGAATGGTTTAATTACCTTACAAAGCGGGATATGATAATAAAATCGCAGTTCCGAAGTTTATTATCGTCAAGTTGACACGCTAATAAAAGCCTTGTAGTATTGCGAGATAGCCGCAAATGCTCCCGTGGAAAAGAGGAAAATACGGGCGATTAAGCTTAAACGACTCCAACTCTATGAATTGTTTTTATTTTTATTTAATCACTTTTACATAATTTTTATCATTGAAGGGTCACAATATTTATTAATTATTGCGGATCCCATATTCTCCTGAACTTTGGGTGCTATTGACCATCATGAGATATTGCAATGAATTCTATAAAACGGAGTTAGTTATCTTGTAGGAAAACCCGCTGTCGTTATAACGTAATTAGCAGTAGGTTTAACAGAGCAAAATCTAGATGTTAGATGTATTTTCCCTCTATTTAAAAATTATTTCTTTAGAGAAAGGAATGTTCAAGGTTCTTTAAATTGAGATGTCCAGGGTTCAAGAAACATTTTAGTTTTGGCTGCTGGTTGGTTTAATGCATGAAGACAATTGTTAGCCAAATGCGTGCTTAAAAATGTGTTTGAATGATAAGGAAAGCTAATTAGTCAAGTGGCTATGGCTCAATCTCCGTTCCAAAATTGTTTGTTTGTTGCAAAAATTAGGTTAGTGTTTTATATTTGTGCCTACAGGATCAACTATGTTGTACATTTGTGACGTCATGAGTGTTATTATAACTCCCTTCACAACTCATCGTGCACGAAAATGCTTTCCTGTATCTAACCCGATTGGTTCCTAAATTACGTTATCGTCATGTAAATGCATGTCCAAAGGAATAACTTACGCGTAGATTTCGTTACAATAATTACCTAATTCGTTACATTGAAGCGACATCGCGTATTCAAACTCATTAACAATAAGTTTCCACTGTAGAATGCAAGAAAACAAATACTAATTAAATCTGGAAAAACCAATTTATTGTAGTGAAAGAGCCTTTGTAATAAGTAATCATTAATCAAACGACAAGGCTATGGCTGTTTTTGCAGAAGGAAAACAGGAACACCTATGTAATTTGCAGTGTGACTGCGTAATCCGCAGTTATATGGATACATGCAAATTTGGTATACACATGTTCATAAGAAATGCTGCCTTTGAATGTGTTTTACAAGTAAGAGCATAGGTGACTTTTTGATTTCGCAAATTAAATAGAAACTTGTAAATGTATAGATTACATGCATGGAAGGCTGCAGTTAATTTATCATGTTACTTGTATTACTTCTACTGACTGGCATGAAGCCCACTTATTTTCTGGGCTACAATAAAGAAAGACTTGCAATATTTATGAATCAATACCTGTGACGGTGCAATCGGAGTAGTCGGTTTCTTTTCAGCAGTATATTGTATTATTTTGACGGGAGTAAGCGCTGACATAAGAAAAGTGGCTTGGGAACAAAAGATTAAAAGTGTTTCCACATATGTATGAGCGATTTTGTTATATTGACATTACTGATACTATGGATGGTAGGCACACGATTAGCTTATTCCATGTTTCATTTGGTCCAGTAATTATAATATTATATAATTATTTTGTCGTGGTCCTGATCTTTTGGATGAACATGTACGGATGGGGCTGAGTAAATTCGTAGTAGCAGCGTAGAGTCAAGAGATGTGTAGGTGTATAGACATATAGAATTCAAGACATATAGGTGTATGGAATGAGAAGAGAGAGAATTTGATCAGACAACATAATCTAATAATTGCTTAGTTGCTAATGACAAAGGATGGATGTTTGCAGGAAGAGCAATGAAATCGGATCCGATATCAGCCGAAGTCAGTCAGGTTCGTCTGGTTTCCTCCACCGGAAGCCCGTCCTCGCTCGAGCCTCTCAACGGAAGACTTCAACGGATTCGATCCAAAATCGGATTTCTGGGCTGGAACTTAGAGATTTTGATGATGGGACTGAATCAGAATCACCCTACATGAAGGAGAAACTTCAGAAGCCTATTTCCTACCACTTGTCCTTGTCCACAAATAACATCGCTAGTGAAGATGAAGTAGACAAATCTCCGCTTCCATATTCAACATCATCACTCCGGAGGAATACCGTCAATAAACCAACCAAGCCTTACTTAAAATCTCGCTCTAGGTCCAGGACACCAGTGGGAAATCGAGGCTTGACTAGTGATATATCATCTATGAAAGGTTAGCATCTCTTTCAATAGTAATTTTTATATTAAATATAATAATAAATAAATTTTAATCCAAAAAAAACTTTAAACTAAGCTTAAATAGGTCTATTTGCTTGAGATTAGATAATTAATACAAAATAATTCCTGTCCTAATTGGAAACAGACATGGTAACTGATTACAAGAGATTTGGTTTTCTTTGGTTTTCAACATCTCCAAAGGTATTCATGCAACTGATGGGATTGCGTGACTAATTGATCTGAATTTCTGTTGTGACAGGTGATGCCGAGTCAGTTACATCGCTAACGGAGAGTTCTCCACCCAAAAATAATTTGACGGTGAAGAAAGGCTTAGTGCCGAAGCGGGTGTACAAGGGGTTTGTCATTTTCCTATTACATATATTTATATATGTCGTCTGTTCGTATTTACCTATATGTCCTCCCCTAATTCACCCTTCTTATTTCATTTCCCTCAGCCCACAACCAGTTAATCAGATTGAAGAGATGATTATGATATGAGAATTAATTTTGAACTTACATACTTCTTGAGCCTTGAGCTCATCTAATAAATACAAATCTCTTGTCATTTTACAGATCATTTCGAGAGTCGAAAAACGGCAGGAATAATAATGCAATGAATGCTGAAGTATTTCCCGCTGATTTAAAACCCGTTGACTCACCTAGACATTCACTTTCGTTGGCTTTAAATAATCTGAATTCTTCAGAATGGTAATCAAGTAATACATTTGTTTAAAGTGGAAGTCCAGCCACACAAAATCAATCACACTACACATTAACACAAAACTCAATGTGTACATACGTTTTACATTTCTACATCTTTACTCTTTTATTCATACAAACATCATTTACATATTTCCATGTGAGAAAGTATACTTTCCTTGTGATAATACTTTCTATATAAACTCCTTTCAGGGAAACCAACCTAGATGGATTTCGTCTCCTAGTTCGACTGTCAAGGCACCATCCCGAATCTTTAAGAAATGATCTGCACAATATTAATATTAATGGAATGCGCCACTTATTGAATCTAAGGTCTCAAGTTTGTCGCTCCGCCTGTTTATTTTTTAAGGAGTTGTTCCTTTCCCAAGGAAAATTGATGGAACAGGTACATTTTATCTTAAACTTAAGGATGAAATTGTATTATTCAGTTAGTTGCAAGTTCATTCCTTAAATTAACTTAATGACATTTATATCTATTTATCATAACTTTGCCAACATTAAATTATTATTATTTGATGCATTTAAAACTTTTGTTTTGCGAACAAATCTTATCGAATGACAAATCTTTTCTCTGTTTATTGCATATCCCGCCGAAATTCTTGATCAAGGACGTGGAGAAAATTGCTGAGAAACTACTAGATAAGGCATCTGACACTAATAGATTTATCCGGGAGGATAGTGGAGCTGCGATAGAAACTATGGTTTTGAATCTTACACCTGTAAAAATTATTCACTGCTTGGATACTTACGGTCTAAAGTAAGGATGCGGCAGAGATGCTGTGTAGTATGAATATAATGTTGGGTTACTTTATTGTTATTGTTGGCTGTAGTGTGGATGTAAACCACATACTGACAAAATCTCCAGCATATAATATACATATATAAGCAAAATGTTGTTCTGCATCTTAAAAAGAAGCTTGTCCATTAATGCTAATTATTAAAACATAAATTATATTGCAGGCATAGAAATCCAATGGTAAGAACCAGTGCATCCAGGATGCTCACACTGTTAATAAGACGACTAGGATCCGAAAGAAGTTTGTATGACCACCCGGAAAAAATTCTTCCTATGATAATGCACTTTTTACAAGAGGGCAGTCTTGATACAAGGTAATATATTTTGTTCGTCTTTTAAAGAAATCAATTAAAAATGAACGTAGCTGGGGAGATTAGGGATATGATTTGGGTTTTCAGAGAAGAAAATATGATTTGCGTTTCAAAACAATAAGTTTCTTTGTGAGCTTGGGAAGCTCCGGCTGTGTATGTAGAAAACACATACATATATGCGTACATAGGAAACTTTTTAACGTTTTATAACGCTTTCTCTCCAAAGAAGTTATTGGGGTTTGAAAGTACTACTAGTTGCAATGATGATAGATACCTGAAAATCCTCATATCTTATTGTTGTTACCTTCATCTCATTTTTATGCCGTTGTTACTAGAAAAAATGTCAGAAATGTAAAACATTTTTGTATTTTGTTGACTCAGAGACTAATTTGCCGGGTTATGTAGGGGGCTTGTTGAATGAATTTAAGTGCTAAAGTAAAAGTAAATAGTTGTCTCTGATTATTGATGATAGACTGTAGTAAACGTTTTTCAGTTATCAGTCTCTACAGGTTTAGTGGTTGACGTTGAGAAGTATTTGTCTTGTACCGTATACTAGTGGAGCAACTGAAGTTGATCAGCATTTGTGTAGATAATAACTTACAATAGGATGTTTTCTTGTTGAATTTAATGCATATGTTTTTTTTGTTTTTTGTCTTCTCTCTCTCTCTTCCTGGGTCTTTCCAATCTTCTGACTCTTGTGTTTAGAACTCATGCGAAGGCAGCTCTGGCCGAATTGGTTACACATAAGGCATTCGACTCACAACTTCGAAGACACGTTTCCCCGGACACACTTCGTAATGTTTCAAAAAGTATTGCGGCCATTAAGAATGAGGTATGCAGATCCAATGAAAGTACAACCACAAGTACATGAACGGCTTGGATGATATAAAAAAAATTCTATATAATAATTCTCCCACTTTTCTATTTTACCTCACGATCAGTCATTCACTCCCTCACTCACTCTTTCTGTATAGCTCTCACAACCCAGTTGGTTTATTTTCAAGATGTTGTGCATGTTCCTACACACACATATTTATGTATGTTGTTCCAGTCCCCTGTCCATGTACCTTTATCGCTCTTGATTTTAGTTGTACCTTACATTATGCTACCCCGTATGATGATTATTCCTGAATGGTGCTCTTCATTTTCCTCCTTCCAATTTACCATCTATCCCACAAATGTACGTAGGGATGTATTAATCTTGTTCAGTTACATATATATACATGTATACCGAAGCATGCATCCATAATGAGTGTGTAAACGCAAAATGCATCTGAAACAATCAACGTTATGGTTTTTCTTTTACTTTTTTAATACAACTATAAATGTATACACTGTCAGTTATTTACACTATAATAGTATACCCCGATGTACGCATTAATGCAGTTGCAGTGCACACGGGCTCTCATTATTTCTTCTGTATATATCATTCTCTTCCCATCTCCACTACTCTGTTTCTCCTCAAGCTCCTTTGACTTTCAGTATCAAAGAGCTTTCATTTTACTTTGCGTGTGTCATTTTCTTTTGATGGAATTTTCGTCTCTGGCTTATGTACACATGGAAGATGATGATGGTGGTACTGGAAGAAACACGAATGCATCGTAATATACCTGATGCATTCATAAGTACATGATGCATTCAGCATATACACAGCAGCACGAGGAAGCTGAACAATTGCTTTTACTAAAGCGCACTTATTATATACACATAATATTCATATCTTTATTTGAAGCACTCATCAGCGCATGGGGAAGGAAACTGCAATAATAAAAGCAGACACAGCACACCACAAAGCCTAATTGTCCTCTACTAAGTTGCTCTTGAACGTGTATTATTTTCTTGAATAGCCAGCCACAAGAAGTAAATTGTGAACATTATGTGAAAGTATTTCTTATATGTTTCTCTCTCTCTCTCTCTTTCTGTTCCATAGATGCCTAACGTTTAACTCTCTGAAAACTTGTCCTTTTCACTCTATACTACTTCTGTATACCTCTAATAAAGGTTTTCTGTACTCGGTGGCTCAAGTTCCAGCACTGAATCTTCTCAAAGCTTTGTTTCAACGTGTGTTGTATTGTATACTAATGTATTCCCTGGTAACATTTTGAACGTCGCTTGATGTATGCAACAAAATCATTTGGATTTCAAACATCCCTTTATGTATACAACAAAATCATTTGGATTTCGAACATCACTTTATGTGTACACATACATACACCAGAAGATAATTTTTTTAAAAGATTTCGGATGTGTGATGTTGTATGGCGTGTAAGCTTTAATGACTACACACATGCATGCCCCTTCAAGTATCAGATACTTCAGATTATTTAATCATTCTTTATTATGGGAATAGAAGACGTATGTACTACAGTAGAATTACTCTTAAGTGCTCCAACTTATTTGTTTCTTCCTAGATTACTGCTTTTACTTTTGTCCGTGTACTCATGTATAACTGTATATATACGTATTGCATATTTATTATATATTGTATTGCCGTTTGTAATAGTGTATACTGTTCTAATAGGCAAGTTGAAAAAAAAACAAAACAAAAAGAGAAGAACTACTTAGCCTATCTTATCTGTCATACTTCTAATACTACCCGTCTATATAGTGTATAGTATTTATCCATTTGATTTGACGACCACAATTTGTGGCCAGCACACTGAAGAACATGGTACGGATTCATAAAGACAGGTTTTTACCGCGGTTACCAAGCAATGATGATCTATACACTTGGAATAATAATTGTTATCATAAACCGTAAAACTTTTAACCTGTAAATCCAGTGAATTTTACGTATCAGTTCACCGAGGATCAAGTAGCGATATACCTTGTGTACGGCTAATTATACATATATATAGGTTTATGTGTAAGGATACGTGTATATGCATAAGTATGGAGTAATAATTTCTTGCAGAATTCAAACGTCTTGTATGAACTACATTATAAAAGTTTATAAGATAGTGTATACATATAGTTATTGATAAAAACAAACTGACATGTCTGGAATGGAAACTTCATGCATTCAGTTGCATAATAGTATGCATTTGTATTTACTCTGCATAATCTTGTATCTGAATGTAAATGTTATAATGTAAGTGTAATAATAGCTATATATGCGTATCGTATACTCTACACGAGCGCCGAAAAAGGGTAATTAAGCACCTGAAATATCATTAGGAAATATATATATATATAATATAAGTATATCAATTTCATATATCTAATTATATAGATGAAACAAAAATAGTGAGGTATTATAGGTTGTATAAATACAGGCCATAAATAAAATTATTGTTATTGTTCCTGTACATTATAGACGAACATAAATGTATAACCTATGCACAAAACAGTTGAAAAGGTGCGAACCGTCCTTCTACAAATGTACTATAATATCCATCCTACATGCATAAACAGGAACTTAATGGTACAGAGAAAATAAGTCGGAAAATACTCGTGATTATATTGATGATGATGAGGATGATGAGATGAAAGTGGATAATTTTCAACTATATTTTCATCTCATTTACACCCTTTTGAAATTATATTATCATGCTTTTGTCTTGTACCTTCTAAATAAAAAAAATATACATACACTATATTATTGAAAAATATATATTGAAACTATATAAAAAAAATTATATTCTTCAAAAACTATACTAGCGGAGAACGAGCAAATTATTATGGCTTTGTTAATCGCGTGTACACCGATATAGATATGTACAGCAAATATGGGAGCTTGATTTTGTAATCTTTTTGGAATGTCAAGTCCTTGTGTGTACTTTGCCACTAAAACTTCCGCTGGGTTCCCCAAAAATATCATTAGTATATTACCGATTTTAATGTGGGACTTCCTGCTCCCACTTAATACCATGCAAAGTTGTTTAGAACAAAAACAAGTTTGAGTAGCTTTGACCTTATGAACCTATGAAGTAGAAAAATAAGTGGATGTAGCCAAAACTGTCAAATTTTAAAACGTATCATTAGACACTGAATTTTGACAGAAATATTTTGGGTTTATCTGTACTAATATCCTGATTTCCTGTAGTTTCCTCTAGTTTCTTCTATAGTTAAGGTAAATGAACTGGAAATCGTCTGATATATGAAAATCCCTTGATCCCTTGATACATCTCTTGAACGTATATGCTATCCAAATTTCAACACACTAGTAATAATTGAAATTCTAAAGATTCAACAAATCTTGCACACTGAAAGAGAGATTTAGCTTATATTGAAGGACTTGTAAGATTGAGGCTATGCTAATGAAGCTATTGTAGAATTTTGTGTTGTGTTAAACATGCGGGAAAATAATTATTAGACCTTATTGTGGTTAATTATATTTATAGTAACGGTGAAAAGTCTGATTAGTAAAAATAGTTGGCAAATGTAAAAAAAGGAAATCAGTGGAAAACACTATAGGATACTGAAACATTTGGTTTCATCGTTATAGATTTCGGTGTCCGTTTAGACGATGCGCTGTAATATCTGCGTGGTAATTGCAATTTGTTTGTGGGCTATGTATGTTAGTAATAGTCTTTATGAGTTGGAGAGCAAAGACGGAAGTTCGTTAGAGTAGTAAGACATGATGAATGTTTTGGTTTCGAAAATAGATTTTTTTTAGCTTCTTCTCGTTAATAGGTCTCTCAGTGTTACGATCCGTGTTACATATTAAGAGTGTCAGACATTACATCCTTTTTCTTTCTCGTATCTACTATACTTGACTGTAGATTTATATTTGCCACTGCAATACTGTGTTTACTTTCACATAACAAACCTTGTCCTAGAGATAATATCGTGTTGAAGGGTGATAATGAGTTAAGAATATCCCATATTATCTTAATAGTCTCTTTGCCTATACATATGAATATAGTTTTTTTTAAATATCACTTAAAACTTATATGAAGGCATCAGGGAAGACAAAATTGAAATTTATGGATTCAAATTATTCCCGATCAGACACCATTAACACTATAGCAAAGGTTTCATTATTATAGCAATTCATTCCTCTTGTTCCATATGCAAATTGTAATCGTATAATAATGTAAAAATAAATTGACTGTAGATATAGCTATAATGATCGAGGTCAAAAGAAACGCATGGTTACCAATGAGGATATGCAGTTTCTTATGGTGTTGTTCTGTAATGCAACTACAGTCAACGAAACGTTTTGAACATGTTGTCAAGTCGAAATTATCTGCGAAGAATTTGAACTATAATCATTGTACTTGTTCTTTCTCACTCTATAATATGTAATATAATGAAATTCTCGTGTATCTTGTTTCAATAAAATGTTTTGTTGCGTCTTTGTTAAATAACAATATTGTGTTCATAATGTACATACTATATGTGTAATATTGCTGTAATTAAATCATCTTCAATTGTTTTCATTGACATCAAAAAACGCATAACAATAAATCACAGAGAGTTGCGTACAAAGAATGTTCATCCTAAATTGTCACTTTGCATGCTCAATTAACTCCAAAATTTTAGGGTTGGAGCTGGTGTACGCAACAACAATACGCAACAACAATGTTCGACATATCATATTCAGCTCGTAGGTTTTGATATCTTAAGAGCATTATGTGTAGGTGATTATGTGTATAAATGGGATCAAAGGTTGGAGAAACTTGTTCTTCCTAACTGACCCTGTCATATTATTACGTATGAATATGTATACATGGATTATGTAGCTTAAAAAGAGCTGTCATGAATGGTCTAACAGTTTCAGTCATTATCCATACGGTAATTGCCTTGGAGGATCCATGATCGTACAGGAGATGGAGAGAAAGGAGAAATCCAGAACTCCCCGAAGTTGCTGAAGTGTATTAAAGACACACAACAGGGAAGAATATAAGCGTGGAGAAGAAGAAACGAATGGAATAAAATGAAAAACAAACGCTACCCATGGTGTGGCATACAATTCACAATGGTGTTTGACCATACAACAATCCAGTTGATCATTATTCTCTCATTGTTAACTTGTTTTGCGCTCGATTGGATTCCATGGTGATAAATCTTTTTTACTTCTGCCGCTCTTATTCTTCATTGCCTTATAGATCATGCGGCTGCTGTTAGGGCTGAAAGAGACCATACATGCTTACTTATCGTCAGGAAGACCGAAAGGCCTGTGTGTGTGGAACCCACAAGTCACCATGATCACCAACGGTGAATTGTTACTTTATTCGGAAAGGAGAGCGGAGAGCAGATACAAAAGCATTGTTCTCTTTTCATCCTTCTAATATGTAAACCGTCCACTTATTCCCATCCACTAAAGTCAGTCAATCATTACTGTTGGTTTATTTATACAAAAGGAAATCTTGACTGTATTGCCTCCATAAGTGGCATCCCATGTCATGTCATGTCAGAAGGCCCAACACGATCTTTCCGGACTACGTTACCCCCATTCAGCATGAATGTGTTTTGAAACGTTCCATACTGTTTTGCTTTTACTAGACATTATTTACATTATAGGAACCAATTGATACATCAGCGGAATACACACAAACGTGTGTTTCCAACATGCATTACATTCGTATATTCAAGGAATCATCGATTATATCGAATTAAATGGACAAAGTTTCCCCAACATTTTTACATTTGCTATTACAATTTGGTACACTTATTTTGACTTGAGGAATTCTATAAAGACAACATACGGCTTGTATAACGGTTTTTAAAACCATGCTAGATTGACAAGGAAGTGTATAGTTAAGTGGGCAATTGAATGCTAAAATAGATGATGATTTTGTTCTTATTACATATACTAGAAACGGAGGGAACCCCTTCGGGGAAGAGAATCAGGTGGGCCAATTTTTTAAAGACTCTACAGGTGGGGCGGCTTTTGAGCATAGAGACTCAAGTACCCACAGCCTCTTGTGCACTTACAAGAGAAGATGAACTTGGGCAGAAGGGAAAATGATGAACTGCAGTACTTGTTCTGCTCTTCTACGCACACACACACAAGTCCACTTGGTTACAATGCAGAACAATAGAATAAAACTAACAATAAGTACATTTGTGTACAAAACTTGTTGTGTAATGCCGGTAATGTAGCTTATAAGATAGAGGGGCAGTTGTGCTCAAAGAAAAGGTAACTTTTTGAAAGGAGCTCTAATATAGTCATAAGGCGAGTAACACTGGAATAGTAAGTACACACACATACACACAATGAGTGGTTGTAACTCAACGAAAGAATAATAATACATAACACAAGAGCCGAGAAAAGTTGAAGAAGTGAAAATGGAAAAATCATGTCTATAAAGTTGTTGTCCTGTGCCCGAGGTTTTGACGGCGCTTGGGGGTTTTGATGGTTTGGCCCACCCAGCAAACGTCATCATGAACTTTTATTATCCTCGACCTACCCAGGACCCCCTTTTATACTCACTTGCTATACGTTGATAATAGCAATCATCCCTTCAGCCTCTTCCTAAAAGAATCTGTAGGCTCTTCTTTACATATTATATGCACATTTAACTTTTGAGTAATATTCCTATACTCATCACTTTCCTTTCCTTCATATAATATATGTATAGGTACTACAGTAAGTATGCACTAGAGTATATAAGTAAGAAGCACCTATTTACTGCTATATAAGTAGATATACGAAATGACTCACAATCAGTCCCATGTATATAGGCATAAGTATCTCCTTCTCACATAGGTATGTTAATACAAGCTCAGGTGGACGGCACTTCCATGGGTTAGTAGTTAGAGCCACCTCAGAGTGTATGACTTGATAGTTATGCAGTAAGTGCTCATGTATAAGTTTAAATCCAAGTTCAAGTTTCCTTTCCATCTAACTTCTATTCCAGATAGCTCTGCGGATTTAACCTCCAAGAAAATATTTATACCCCACACACATTAGCAGCGTTGGTAACATTTCTATATCCAGCAGCTCCATAGACAATCAATTTAGTCCGTATCATAAATCAGCTAATCGTGTTGTATGTACCTTGTCGATGTTTTTTCTGACAAAACTCGCTCCAGTTCAGGTTTGCTGATAGAAGGTACACCTAAGTGAAGTAACAATGCAGTTAACTGATTGCGTCCTCTACTTTTCGTCTTCAGTTAGGCATTTTCTGAATTATATGTCTATATACGTGTGTATCTTGGACAGATACCTATTATATCTGCTTATATTTACCCTTCTTGTATACTTACACTCATTGACCATTGTTTCAGAGCATCTTTCATAAATACCCTTTCAAACATCATTTAGACGAGAATTTGATGGTGGACCCCCGATTCTCACGTAAAAGTTATGGGAAATAAAGACAAGTGAGCAGAGACTGAAAGCCGGGCAGATCCATATAAGTGACTGTATACACCTTGACTACATATGTATGATGCTCGTTTAGGAATGAATGATATGAGCAACACATGGAGTGACGGCCTTAGCACCGGCCGGCACTTCATTCGTTACCATCGATCCTCTATGGTATGAGAGGTCGTCAAATCACACTCACTCAGCTTCGGAATGCCAATAATGTCATCCCATCCATTTGTTTCTGCATTGTTACCACCACTAAACTATAACCATTACGTAGTTCTTGTCTGGTGGTAACAAATATCTGTATTAACCACCTACCATATATTATTCACTCGTTTGTTCTTCTCTTGTTACATGTCGGTAATGGGAGGGGAAGTAGTATTGTGTGTATACTGCCACCATTTACTTTTCATGTTCAAAAGTATCTCTAATATTCCATTTTGTTTCAAAGTGACCGAAAATTTCCACTATCAATGGAATACTCTCAAAGAGAGACACCAATTTATGGATTTAGTCCCTGTTACCATATCCCTTAAAATCCCTACTATGCATACGTGCCACGAGGTGTTCTTCTATTTCACCTTCTATACTGTATTTATCTTAAACAAACATGTACGGTCTACAATAAGATGAGTCGAAAGAGCTGTTAATGTCTGAACTGAGATACGACACTCTGAAGTATTTACTGTAATACATTATTTACAGAATCAAAGTATACTGGAGTTGGAGGATGACATAGTTTTTAGTAGACTGAATTACGAGGCGACCGAGAAATATGCACTTTACCAATGAAGTAGCTGAATGGTGAGTTTAAACGTTACAATAACACTAGAGCCCCTTCCTTTCAGCTCCTAATGGTAGTGACACATTGGAATATCCCGACATTCCAGCATTATAGTGTCATTAGTTGTTGAAAAATATATTATAAGCCGGGGAAACTGTAAACTTGTGAATGATTTTGCAGCTCATTTATCTCATCGGAAATATTCTTGTGTTCTATTGCCGAGTGACTTAAAATGTAGTACCTCAACCTAAACGATTTCATAATAAGATTCTTCAAATTCCTCAAATTTTTAGTTCCCATGCCATCATGTAGATCCAGTTGTGGGAATTCATGTGTATATTGCACATATTTTGCCGCTTACCACCCACCATGGTTTCATTCCATGCAGTCGGAACTTATATTGACCGGACCATTCATCTGATTGATTGATTTTTATAAGACAGTGTGGCTGAGCCGGTGTCCCACTCTATGTGTCTTTAAGTTGATGACCACCCCGGAATCTAAGAGTGCAATTAATTTTACAAGAATAATACTTGATTTCCCCGAAAAAATGTTTATCAGGATGTGTATGTTAAAGAAAAACCGCTGAGATCGTTCGGTGTGGCCGATAAGAGTTAAGTGGAGAACCTCGGGAACTTTAAAAGGTTAAGAGTTTCGTTGGAATCTGATGCTTCAATGAAATATAGCATACAGTTCTAGATTTAAGTGCTACTTCAAAGCATAACGACCATTTTTTGACTGTCAGCGTATTGTTTTCAGCATAATTTAAACTTTTCTTCTCAGTAGAAAATTTTTACTGCGGGAATGACCAGTCGTAAGGAATTATATGTTGGGGAGCTCTAGTAAATCTTGCAACTTTTCACGTTTTTTCCTTTGTGTCAAATCTTAAACGCTCAAACAGGTGGTTTACTGCCAGCAGATGTTCTAGACAAGCAAATAAAATCTGAATTTGCCATTGTTTCTTTGATCTTTCGCCGATCGTAAGAACTTGTATTGGTTTTCTGCCGAGCATAAATACACAAAAACTGGAAACGAAGAATGTGATATTTCACTATATTTTCAAACAAGTTACACATACTTCTTCGGTGAAGAAGCAAAGCAACTTATTCTATTTGAGCTCAAATACAAGATAATTTGTCGATGTAAAGCATTCGGTTAGAGAGAATAGACTATTTTTAATATAAAACTAAATGTAACTTGTCCGCTTTACATCCGATGTGGTATATATTTGAATGTTACATACTTGAATAAGCGCTTGGCGCTTAAAAAGTATGGACTATCAGAATCGATTGAAAGGATGAACAGTAGCAAGAGCACAAGCAAGACAGTGATAAAATTGCGTCCGTAAAGAATTTTCAGCAAACATGATTTTGAACACCTGTTTCGTAATATTTTGGTCACCTGCACGTTCCACATACTTGAAAAATCAGGGTAAAGAAGACATTCTGTAACATGAGAATGATGCAGATGGTATTAAATTCACGTGCGGGAGTCCGTATTACGTTTATGCTTGTACTTGAGAATATCTTCGGAACTTTAAGTAGTTTGTAATGTTTTCATGTTCATTCACATGTTTGTAAGTGTAGCATTTCGTGTTTATTTCTGACGATTCTTGTTTCCAGTCAAATGTAAGTGCCATTTAAAACTTGTTCAAAACATGTTTTATAGAGACACTGAGATGCTTTATCTCTTCTAGATCTCTTACATCGTGTACTACTTGTTCTGGGTGTACTTCCCAACTTTACCCATATGTCTCAAAATTTGTATTAAACAAGAGAGAACAACCTTGAGTGTCCATTATATCTCCATTGACATGCAACTCATCTTACAAATGTAATTACCTCCTTTAAGAAAAAACACGCAAAGGCTTAGACAGTTATTACTAGTTGTAGTTATATGATCAAATTTTTAATGCAGTGATTGTGTAATATACAAATAATAATCAACTTTCAAAATCACTTTTGATTTGTCATTTGATATCGACTTTTTCCCACTCAACTATTTCGTTTTCCCTTCTCCAATGAGATCCTTCAAAATTTCCACAAACCCTGGAGTTTGACTGCTTTCAAGCAATTATCAAATCTAACAACATTATAATGTAGATCGACATATAAAACTCCAAGGTTTTCAATTAAAAAAGGAATCTGAAAAGTTAAAAATTACTACATCACTTAAATTAAGAAAAATAAAAAACATATGGATAAACATTTGTGAGTTCTCGGTTATAGCTTCAGGATCGTTCAAACAATAAAATGTGCAATATTATATACTTATATCCTCAGTCGTTGACTGGTCTACATACATTGACATTATCTGATAAAAGAAATGTTATTTTAAAATAATATCCACCCCATCCTCAATACACAGAAGGAATACAGCATAGCTAATCATGCACTTACCATATACAGGAACAATTACGTAACACACACCTGGGTGGCTCATATGAAAATTGTACATCCAGCATCATCACAAATTGTTCTTACACACAGATTCAATCTCTCATGTGTGTGCTGGAGTGTTCTTAGGCTTATTTGGTAACGTCAGAAATTATTTTCTGCTCCAATTCATCTTCCACAAGTTGTGATACACCCAGTGGTTTATATTTAGTATGCAATGCATACATCTTGCATGCTAGATACAGATATACAGATATATGTACCTCCCCGGCTCTTTACTAGAAGTTGCTATGTTAGTTCATACTAACAGGACTTAATACTTGAGTATGTATATTTCTTTCGATAGTCTTCTTTACCAGGAATGCGCGTATGAAAATAAAAAATAACACCTTTTTTTCACAGAATAATAAAGTCATATTAGTTAGAGGGTACATCTATGTATAATTATGGGCTAGTTTACTTGCATACATATGTATATAAGCAGGAGAGATGTTCCTAATTATAACGTACCACAAGTTTTATACTCTACAGCCAGCAGACATTGTGTTCTCCTTGAATTGTTTTTTAGAAATAGAGTATATATTATATTGGTTCATGTGTCTATATATAAGCATATAAAAACAAATTATATTTGAGGAATACAATAAGGCGACGAGAACAGGTGAACACTTCACTAAATAATCCCCGACGAGTGAATTGTTACAGAGAGGTGCGAGACTGCTTGGCGCCCAGTCTCACTTGACCAAACATTCACAATCTCAATGATGCCGACTTTTAGCCTTAAAACTGAATAAGTGGAAGCAAAAACCATACCACCAAGAGCTCTTGCTCATAATAAAAACCTAAAAAGAATCATGATAAAATTCATAATACTACCAACAATGACATTGGAATGTAATACCGTTGACGGAAACGGACCTCATGTGTACTTAGTTTTTGATTCTGAGTACCCCATGTCCTCAGTTCCACCTGTTCAAGGATTGGGACAATCCATGCATCTTTTCTAGTATTCTAAAATCCCTTCCAATTATCTTCTATTCTTCTTCAGGTGTTGGCTTTCACTATACAAAGCTTTAATTTTTAACAAGTATGTGGCTTTTATCAACTTCATTTTTAGCAAGTTGTTGACTTGTGTGTTACAACTACTTTACAAGTTATTATCTGTATAACTTTTATTATTTCAATTTCATTCGTAGCTTATTTTTGCTCCTTCAATGCTAAAGTTATTATCTACTATTGTGTTCAGCAAAGGCGCTACCGTGTATTCAGTGTAAGTTAGCTGTTAAGAGTGAAGTCAATTTCTGATCAGAACTTCCGCCTATTATAATTAGGTATTTGTAGTTATGCAACTGAAATTATTGGCAAAATCTATTTGAGCTGCATAAGTAATGTACAATTGAGTATGTGCCGCTCACATGACCGTGTTTATGATATGATCGCGAGATTCATATCGGATAGAACAATAAGAATAGGTGGGTAACTGTATATGAGCCTATACTATACTATACATGGAGGTGCTCACGTACTCAATCAATAGAACGTTCCAGTCGAACATATATATTCAATGAATCTCCGAGCACACGTTGTTGTTGGTGAACGTGGTACGTTGTTACGTACGGATATCTAAGCAGTGTATAGTGCCTAAAGGAAGTTCATTAATAACTCAAATGTCTTGATGATGCGTTTCTCTTGACTCGATGAAGTGCATATGTTCTTGGATGAGGATGATTAGTTCTTTTGTGTACTCAGCTGCAAGTAATTACTTTCAATAGATTTTGTAAAAGAGCTTTTTAAAAGGATTCTACCGTGACGATGAGCGTGACATGCAACATATTCAAGTATCATGCCTAAGTACCGAATCTATTGTATTTCTATATAAGTATGTATAGTACTCACCTGTAGGTGTATGTACTTCCCAAACATAAGAGGACGCGTAGTAAATTCTTATACACATTACAATATACACAAGTGATGACTACACGACATTGAAACTCTGTACAGTATTATATATTGTATGCACATCTTTCGTATTCCATCAGTCGTCCGAAACTATTGTAATGTATTATTATAGTATATAGTTAGGAGATGGTATGAAAAACCTACAAAAATTACAATAGTAATGTAGGGAGTGTCATCTTATACATGTGTTACATGTTTGACTAAAGCTGTCGTAGTCGTAGCTTATACACTTAAACAGTTTCCATTCATTGCAGTGCAAGATTAGTTTCAATGCGCTTTCCAATGTTTCAGCGGACTACGTTGTCATACATAATTCTGAAATTCATATTAGTTAAGCTTCGCGGAGTAATGCTTCTATTATGCACGAATGTAAATCCTACTCAGCTTTAACATACGAATGTTCCCAACAACTAGAGGAATTTTGCTGGTATAGGAAAAATCATACCATGTATACTAGCTGTGGTACGGAGAGGGAACCAATGAAAATGTATAGATACACATGATTTTTTTCCCTTTGTATAAGGAGTGGAGAAACAGCGTTTTGATTGTCGTCACGGTCAAAATTTAGGTTCGGCTTCATGCATAATTCATTCATTCACAAGTCACAAGTACGAAGATGAGCACTTGCTTTGTCTTGTCACTCCTCTCTGCTCATCTTCACCCATTTTGGTCCGGGAGTACCAAATTACTTATAGGCTAGTTAATATACAGAGAAAATATATTTATATCGAGATAAAAATCAATAATGAAGCAAATTTTATGTAGATCAGTGTTGCAATATGTTGATTGAATATTTTTTTATACTGATAGTGATTTAATAACAATTTAATATACACAGCGTTATGCTAGAGATGATAAAAGATTTAAAAAATGAATCCATACAAACAACTGAAGATAAACAGCACATGTGAAATATTTGCACACACGATTATATTATTGCAGGAAAGGTGAGTAAAGTACGTTCAATCTGACATTCCTCTGTCCTGAAGATGTACGCTTGCGTTGTTATTACAATAATGTAAAGTTCCACACCCCGCAATTACGACTCACATAAAAGGAATCACCAAGTTGGCAATAAAATAATTTGTGAGCGTCGCAGAAGATGTTTTACGTTGCGCTGTGCTGTGTGCAAAGACGATATAATTAAAACTAAATTGCTCATTGCATAAAAGCTTGGCTGGCATAATAAAATAAATATAATGGCTAGTTCCGGGAAAATCTTGCTTGAAATTACTAATTTACGACTTTAACGATGCATCTTTGCTTTTGACAAGAGGCATTACTACTTGGCACAAAAAAAACCTTTAACTTTTTAGCTTCAGTATGTAACTTTCAGGCTAGATCAGTTTAAAAAAATCTTTAAAGGAGAAATCTGCGAGACTTGTGAGTGCAAGAACTCAAGAATGACAGTTGAGAAGGTTATGTAAAAGTGAATAGGGGAGGCCAATAAATTCAAATCAATCCCTTTAGATAGAAGTGTATAATTTTAAATTTACTTATTCACACTCAATCTCAACTCAACAGTAGTTGTCTTCTTTTCTAATAGTTTTTACATGTGAAGCTCGTCAGCCAAGGTGCATAAAACCTGTAACGCTATATATATGTACCTCAAGGAACAACAAAAATACCAGCATTTTTTGAAAGTATGTCTATCTTTTGCTCAAACATGGAATTATTGGAGGTGTTAGCTTTAAAACTGAACCGGGTTTAAATGACGGGCATTTATAGGTGACAGTTCTATGTATTCATCTTCTACATGATTACTTACATACTTTTCAAGTATAACAGTACAAGTACATTCAAAGAACAATATATAGGGCGCGTTGGTAAACTGCCATGAAGCTCAGAACTCTAGCAAGATCTAAATTGGTGTAAATGGAGACTTGCACCAATTTCTGAACTTCCCTGACCCTTTATCATCGCGTCCGCAATGTGTTTAAAAGCTTGTATGTGTATAGAATTTTATAAAAACTAATACCCCTGACATTGCGTTGTTGTAAGAGGAATCCTACACATTCCCATCTTTTGCCTTGTCAAATAAAAATATGAACAAATATGTGGACAGGACGGACAAAAGGAGTTTCATTCTAAGGCTTTATTTGACTTGAGTTTACAGCGGGCTTTTGTCCAACCGTCAAGAAAACTCTTCCTCGAGTTTCTTCTTATTGCTTCTGTTAGTCTTCTCTTTCACTCTACCTGTAAGAGGCTTGACTTGTCAAACACTTTACCGTGTGACAATTTAATCCCCTCTTTCTTTTTTCAATTCTTCTCCAGTTCCTTCTTTAACGCCAACGTCTTATTGCAACATAAACTTAAGTGTATAGGAACGAGTCGCTTTTGTAATCAAAAATTATGGGACAGCCTAGATCACTTAAAATGTTTTCACGGCATTGAAATGGTAGATTTTAAATTCGACGTAACAACAGTACAAGTCATAATAATATAACAATAATTTGTAAAACAAGCTGATTTAGTTTTTAAAGGAAAATTTTATTGGGGCAATGAGGGAATAAAAAAAATTAAATCTAAAAATCATCAACTGTGTTATAATGATTTGTATAAGTACAAATTGGTGCTGTAATTATGACGTTCGTTTGATGAATTCAGATTCATTAAGCGAGATTTGTTATGAAAAGATAAATAGTTATTTCAAAATCTGTTTATTTGCAAGAATATCTTACAAGAATGTAACCATAAGCTGAAATCCAACCAGCCAACCTTCAAGAAGCTAATACAACATTCTAAAGCTCAGAAATTAAAGCTCATCAAATAAGCCAAAGTTCAAAAAGCAAAAGCTCAACTTGTTAAACCTTACTGCTGTATTTCTGCTGCGGATAAGAATGCGTTTAAAATACGCTCATATATATTTATGTTTGAATGACTTGGGCCACCTTTCCTTCAAAACAATATTTATGTTAAACTAATCCAGCTAAGGTGGTTTTGTTGGAGGTGCGACACCCAAAGTATGTCCAGGTTTTTGCTGAGCCTGTTCATTGGTCACTGACAGTATAAGTAGATATGCATAAGTGGTATAAGGTTCAAGTGTATTGTATTTATACAAAAAGATGTAGCAATTAGGAGGTACAATTGGTTAGAAATACAGAATTGAAAATGAGACTGAGGCTGATTAAAGCAATGGGAGACTTTTTTTCGTATGTATGGGGTTAAAGGAAGAAGTGGCAGTTGTACAAATAACTCATAAAAAATCTTCCGCCCGCGACCCCGGGGGTCGTCGAGAGAGACTCTCTCCTGTGGCCTATATTTTGCAACTATGCAATATCTAACTTTTGATCAACATTAGTCAAAGACTTATGCAGCATGCGACAATGAAAACGTTTGGATTTACAATGTTTAAATATATGCCATACTGTAGAATAGACAATGAAAACGCCTTTGCTTGCGCCTTACTGTGCAATTGATGCAAAATTAAAACGTGTTGAGCTATGCTGTACTGCATACTTAGTTTTACCTGTGTAAGCATTAAGGTATTATTATATGTATACGATAATATGTATGTTATTATGTGAACATGATATATAGCTATAATATTAAATTAAATAGAAGGTAAAAATAATATGATAATATATTAATATTTAATTAAATGGATATATGTTAATATATAAGTATAATATTATATGAACTGCGGTATTACCTGTGTAAACATTGGCATATTGTACTAATGTAATAGTATATAGATATTATCCTATACATTCGGAATTACTCGTGTTTCCTGTATATTACCATTTGTATACTGGAGAATAGATGTGCATAAGTACGCATATAGTATATATAGATATGTAGATTGTATGTATGTATAATGAAACAAAATATATAAGTAAATAATAAGTAATAACATGTATAATAATAGACATATATAATATGTACAATAAGAATACGATTCAGTACGTCCCCTTGCTACGAAGGAGGGAGCCTAAAAGGGAATATATTAAGACAACTGAAAGTATAAAGGCTTTTTGAGTGTAGCATACTTGAAGAATTTTCTCAGGCCTACTTATGCAAATGGTCATGGTTGCCTACGTATATCTACATAAACTTGTCTAACCATGTGATGGACTGAGTTAGTAACGAGTGGCTGACACGTATAGGACAAGAGTCAAGAATGCTTGTCAGACTACGAGGAGTCAAAGGAAACAATGTGGTTCCAAGCTGTCTCGGAAGACTCGAGTTGCCAAATCTAGTATACAAGACACACACACACACATACACAGGTTTTTTTAATATGGAATCGAATGGCCATTTCAGACCTGTAGCTTACTTGACCATTTCAAGGTAAGTGACATATCGGATTCATCATCTCACCCGCTTCAATTAGGCTCCTGTCATATGTCTAATTATTTCCCCCTGAGTTCTTGACTGTCGTCATATAATAACATTATATACTTTAGTATAGTATGTGTGAGCATTAATTTACATAACTTATTTTCACCGGCATATCATTTCCAGTTTGAAAATAATATGCCGGTATAAATTAGTGTTCATATGTGCTCTACTACCTACCCTGGTAGCTATTATATACCCATAACATTATCCATAATATTTTTTGTTTCTGTACACTAAGGGACGGGTCTATAATTACCTTTTGGAGATTGAAAAACGAGTGATTTACATCCACAAGTTACGTGCTAACACTCAAGAAGTATAAGTTAAACCAATTGGTAACAATCAAAAATGTGGTTCAGGTGTGCCGGTTTTAGTGTCTCTTTCAAAACCTTTAGAGCTCAGAGTTGTCCTGCTCTCATCTCCATCCACATTCATAGACCACAGAAGGTTCCAGATAGCCGAAATGCAGTCTACATACGCTAGAAGTACACGAAGTTGATACATATATGTGTAATGTACCAGAGTACAAAGATACAATGCTACATTAAATAAAAGTAGATACAAGATACACTTTACATGTGATGCAGCCCAGCAAAAGTCATGTACGTGACATCCAGACAAGTACTTAATATAGTTATGCATGTCATTGACAGGTATCTTGGGGAGAAACTTTCCTCGCATAACTCCATCATACACTACTACAATTACCTGGTGTGTCTAGCATCTGATAGGATTGTATTTCCAAGTGAATTAAGGAAGATCCTCAAGTATATAGTATGTAACCACTCTTCTCTAAATCCCAATAGTAAATACATGACTGAACATGTAGCTGATAAGTCCTTATAGTTATGGCTCATGGATTCTTATTTCCCGTATAGCATCATGCAGGTGAGCAAAGGCCAAGCCAGGGAGAAGAAGTATCCGAACAGAAAACAGGTGCATCTTCACTAAAACCTAACCAAGGGAAAAACATTTTTCTCTTTTTTTGTATGCATCCATCTATGGATCATCCTATATAAATTTTAGTCAAGAATTACATTAGCATTACACATTGTTTTACGTGCAGTTTGTACACACTCAGACCTAATAAACGAATAAGTGAGGCAACTGTACGAGTATAATTATATCTACATACATACATGTAAAGTACATCATTCAAGCAGGATATTTTTGTCCATAAACCAGTCATTCTTTTGCTAGTAGGTGTAGCAGTACTACGAGTATTAATAAGAGTGTAATAATAATCAGGCAGTGAGTGGATTTAAAAAGTTTAAAACAAGTAAAGCCTCACCCAAAAAATCAAATCCTTGTCAGAAGATTCACATTTCTTACCTCCTTCTACTAAAAGCAAGCACATAATTACCTATAATACATAATTTAACGTTGGATCTGTATAATAACATAGAAGCCGTATGTATAATCTATAAGCATATATACATACACTTTTGTACGTATATTAAAATGCATGATGTAAAGGAGGAGAATAGAAACTGGAAATTTTTGCGGGGTAACCAATATATGTATGCTTATTTAATCCTACGCTCTTTCTTATTAAACTTGATTTTCGAACTTTTTTAGTTACTACTTCACATTCCTCATTGCGAACGAAAATAGGAAAATAGCACCCAGTAGACCTTCCTCTGTATACGCATAATTTACAACCAAGAAATCAACTCAGTCGATTTTATTCCTCAGTGTACATACGTTAAGAAAAACAACCATCCATTTAATGTGAAAAGATGAGACCATATATGAAGGCTACGCTGTCTTCATTTACCAACTTGTGAATGGATAATTTTTGCAAAGCAGCAAAAAAAACAATCGACAACCTCTGTTCACAGAAATGTGTTGGGGATGAATGAAGAAAATAATCAAGTTGCCGTAAAAATCCATTCTGTACAACATCTTACTCCATTTATGTTTGCTTAATAGCTATGTACAAACTGGATATATCCAGTATTTGTTTATCATTACCATGCCTGTAATAAATTTGTTAACCTGTAAATCTCTGGCTTATATGAAGGATTTTTGGTGTATGTGAACGAAAGACAGGGAGAGAGATACATACAAAAATCATATGCCAACACTTGAAATCCATTGAAGAGAACCCGTTGGTATACCAGTCACAAACCTTTGATTTTATTTTGGACTGCATTTTTATTAATGATTCTCCTTCTCTGCAGCATAGCTTTCTTGACCATTTGTGTTCCTTTTATTACCCTTGTGTGCCTGTCAACGTTATGTCAGCACTTGTTCTGTTACTCTCAACATGTCCAGCTCATCAGAGAGTTGTATTATATCCTAAGCTTATGTATAAAACTACTATCTTAGTATACTTATACATAGATAGTGTTGATGTCATGTGTATAGATTAAATATCGTTTGAAGGTAAATGTCTGCAAATGTTGAAGCTTATTTTTACTCTTACTATTACAAATTTCCTTGCCTTCCGAATGATTTTATCTGTCAGGACGTGCAGCAATATTGCAGCTAGCATGAAATGAAATTCATTCGCAAGTAAATATAAGCGTTCCATCTTTCAACGATGTTAATATTTTATTCTCAACAAGTATTAATACATTATATGCACTGAATAGATACACATAGGTATTTCTATGCATAGTAATTATGCATAGTAACTGCTGTAACTTTCCGTATTATATACAAATATGCACACTATTACGTATTTATTACGTATAACATTTAGTAGATGTACGGCTAGCTCCTGAATATTAAAATGCTCCACGGTCTCATTAGAGCACATTGTAAATTATTATGATGAGTAAAAAGGAAGGTGAAACTTGTTCCATACACGTTGTCGACATTGACTTGGCAAAGACAGCAAAGGGACAATAGTGGTAATGACATAATATTACTCTACATTGTAATTTGTATCAACAATGCCCCATTTTGAAGGGAGTGGTTGAACAGAGCAGCAGTATCTTAACCAGAAGAATGTGTCTTAATATCGAATTTCATTGGAAAAATGAAGGAAGCCGGCAAAAGATGAATCCGCTCAAACGGCGGATGTGGGAACGTTTTCAATTTTTCCTTCGTCATCTGCTCCTTCTCTGCTGTAAGTACATACACGTCACTTTTGCGTTTGACTACTTTGCCGCTACTGCTGTTAGTACGTATCTTTGTAGATGAAACGTGGCACGATACAATATATTTCTGTTCTCCCCATACCTTTAGATGTGTGAATATGTAACAATTTCAACGAACTAATGCAAGTCACATTCTTTCACCAGCATTAAATGCAACATGATTTTCTCATTCAACTTTCATATAAGCATATTATTTTCTATTGTGATTTCTGGTTGCAATCAAACGGTTGCTTCTATCACATCAACATATTTGTTAAATCCCGAAACAACAACGGCGGAACACAAAGGTTGCGAAGCTACTACAACTTGAATTTTGACTACAAATAAATGAAATAAGAATTTCTCTTTCGTGTATGTTTGTACTAATTACATTGGTAGGGACGTAATTTAGGTATATAACATTTGTAGTGCATCTTCGTAAAATGACGCTGGACAAACTGTCCCATAATGTGATATCCAATTTTCAGTCTCCAGTTATGGTCATAATCAAAAGTTTTCTTCGTTGTCATCTCAACGACTTGTTCTTGTCATTGGCTAAGAAACTAAAAACTTATTGGCGTACTCATCTAATCGTGATAAAACATTCCAAGCTGTACAACTGTAAATTATTATTGTTTGTACTCACTCGGTATACAATGTATCTACTTACAGATACATAAAGTTATGCGAAGCTTTTCACTTATCATCCCAAGCCTCTTAAATCCATAAAATTACATGTTTAGCCATTAATTACGCTGTCATGAGAAAATCACTTGGTAAACACAATACCCGGTACGGTTTTACAACTTAATCTTGACAATACTGTTGATTTTGAAATTAATGAATAGTACAATACACTTCGTATAGCCTTGAAAAACAATTACATGCAATAACTGGCTTCTTTTCGTTCCAAATCCAACGATCACTTACTCCTAGATTAATATTCCCACCTGTAAAGAAACCAACAGATTAGTCACATACTTGTATATTTCCCTCCAAGTTTAAAATAGTTCTCAAAAGTATAACTGTCCAACCATGCCTACGTGACACCCAAGTCGTTTTTTTGATTCAGGGAAAATGAAAAATATAAGTAGGTACAACTCCAGGGGATCTAATACTTTCAACCATCAATTCTTTCAAGAGCTTCCTCTGTAGTAAGAAACCCTCCTCCATTCATATATTCAGGCTTCAACCCGCTGTTTTATATGACCAATTCAGCCTGCTTAAAGTGCTAAAACATTTCTCGGTGTAAGCCTTCATGGATACTCCCCCTTAACAAAAAAGGTGACATATGGGTAATATTACAGAAATACTTTCTTTTTAACAATACCTGAATTTTTAATTCAAAGGCTCATTGGTACCTTACACAATTAAACCTTCAAGCTTTGGAGTTAATCTTTGTTGGAAGCCAAAGTATCGGTCAAATTGTATGGGTATTTTTTCTATCGTTTTATTAAGCCCAAGAAAAGAATATGTACCTATGTCTATTCAGTTTTCTGCTCCTAATTGTAGATACATAAAATATAGCTTTTAGGAATAATTAGTCCAAGGCTTAAGATGCGCTCGTCATATGGAAAGCTCAATTTCACTTCAACTTCTAAGTTGAGGAAGATACATAACTGTAAATATGTTAGCCACGCAGTTACAACTTGATTTTTCTGACCTGGACGTGCTTGTGAATCAACACTCCATTTATGTATGTATTTGCAAGTACAAGTTTTCAAGTTGGAAAGCAACGGGATCTGAGTGGGACGTTACCATTTTCTAATAATGATGAAGCTTTAAATAAAAGTGTGTATAAATGTGTATAATGGTATTACATTGTCGTTACTTGGACTACACTGAAGCCATTAAAGCTCTCTACCTGAAACAATACGTGGGAAAACTAATAGGTGCATTCAGGAATACCTCACTCTTAACATGGATTGTTACATACCTTCTCGAAAACACTCGGTAAATATATAGGAGCTGACATCAAGCTTGTAATGTTACCCTTGGTCCGCTGATAGAGCCCAACGGAAAACAAATTTGTGTCCATGAAGGACTGAAACGATGACGAAGATATCAGGACTTGGTACTTCACCATATAGTTCAAGAAACTAAAACATTGGCAAGTTGACTGACAAATATTTGTATGCCTGTAAATATACGTTGTGCAGATATGAAATCCATTATTTTATTATCTTTTCTTGGAAACCAATTTAAGTCTTGAAATAATTGTTTTGGCACCAAAGTGTCAATGACAATACAAGTGTGTCTTCATTGAACGACAACTACTTTCTAGCGATAAGCAGTGAGGTTGGAAAACAAAAAATTTAAATCCTCCATTAACACCTTGTGCAAGTCAGTCGTCTTATTGTCAGTGGAAGTATTTGTTTTTGAGAAATTCCAAAACATGCCATCAATACCCATTGGGAGATCTTGATACCATCAGTAAGTGTCTTTCCAAATTTATTGTCATTTACACTTCATTGCCCAACTTGATGAACATGATGTGACATATGATGGTCAACCTTACAGCCACAGCTCATCTAAATGTTTCTTAAAACCTGTGAGAGAAATTCCCCTGGTCAAGAAATAAATGTGAATTTGTTTGCTTTCAGCGAGTAAAGTTGTACACACCTTTACGTATACATTCGGTATGACAACAGTCCTCCAACGCAAGAGTCTTGAAGTGTTGTGCCCTCCAGTTCTAAAACTGTATATTATTATGTCTTGCTCTTCTGTCTATCAGTATATGTGCATCATAAAAATGTAAGTATCTTATGTGTATTTAATGATATATAAGTGTATATTGATGCATCGAAAACAGCTCAAGTATATAATAGGAATAGCCCTGGTACAGTGGTTGCACATGGATACAATATGGTATGAGCTAAGAGACTACGAGGGTTTACTCAATGTTAATGTCAGGGTCTGCAAAAGGACTCGAGATTGTTTTAGAGTTGCAATTGGTGGTTGGGTTGAGTTATATTTCTAGGTAAATCTATTTTATTACTCCTTGACATCCACGTCGAAAAGGACCTTTAGGAAGGCGAGATACTTGACTACCCTCGAGTGTCATTATTTCTTCGGAAATGTAGTTATTTGTCGGGTTCCGACAACCAACACAGCTAAAATCTCGAGTAGGAGCGTGAGATGTACTACACATGAATAGGTACATAACATAAGGAAGAAGTGAGCGCTGAATGTAAAAGCCCACCATCATTGACATAAAACATGTCACACATGCAAGGAGTTGGGAATTGTCCTCCGTCATTATGAAATTACCTGAAAAATTTTATTCTCAATTATACTTGTACACACACAAACACTATCCTGTAAACATGCTCCAGGTGGTATTCATTCCATTTTGCCTACAGGTAAGTTACCTTGGTATCTTATTGTTGTTTTCATTTTATGCGGAGCAATTACATTTAAGTAGTACGACCATAGCAAGAAGAAGCGAGGAAGACTTGAATAGTTTATGAAAAGTAAAATGAGTTGATAATTTAAGGAAAATCCGTATTAACCCATTAGAGAAGAGCAGTGCAAGACACTAATACAGTATGGTTTTAGTGTTAAATCCTCCCTCTCTGACTTATTGTCCATAATGTATCATACGGTCCAGGACATTTAGTACAGTTAAGTTGAGCTAAGTAATGGGTAAGCTATTAGATATATTATCTTGGGAAGATATCTTAGTTGTTGTTCAAGATTATGTATTGGAGAGAGAGAAACCAACGTTCAGAAAATTATGTAAGAAAGGTGAAGTAACTAGTAAAGGTAGTTTCTGTTTCAGTTGAAAAAATCAACGTCTTGTTCTTCTTTCTTTTTGCTCTGTCCCTCTATAATCATGTCCATACATACCTAATACATAGATCTCCCTGGTTCTTGAATGCTTCTTCTTCTTACTACCTGGTCGGGAGAGTTCCCATGCTTAAATTCAATGTAAAATGTGTTAGGCTGGTGTATATATATATATATATACTTTACTTACTCTCTCTCTCTCTCTGTTGTGATGTGAGTTTTCTGATGTGAGTGATGGAACATTACACGGCTCAGATGATACGGGGAGGTTGAAAAATTTTCATGGAAAAATGTGGTCATGTAGAAAATGCTTTTGTTTTATCTCCCAGCTATCGCCATCAGTTCTTAAGTCGAACCTTATGTAAAAGCTCGTCTTTACCCACGGAATGTCCATCCTTAGCATATATCCCTGATATACTTACACACCATAGAAACAAGAGAATATACTGTCATGTTTACCACTACCACTACCCACATGTATTATTACACTATACCTATACTTGTATATATGTATATGTACAGGCATAATACTACAACAAGTGTAAAAGTAACTTTTTGCTGTTTTAGTTACATAAGTAACAGTTGTGCGCTTGGTTTCCACATGTATACATAATCCCAGTAGTAATAATACGATAGAGTACCACGTTTTCTTGTTCGTACACATACACCTGCAATTAGATACAAGTATCTGAATCCAATCTACCTACACATCTCTGTACCAGATATGGGCGATAGCTTCAATTCAATAATCGTAAGTTCAGTGTCTCGCACTCATACACACACACTACTCGCGGGTAAGACTATATAATAACGACAGGCTACAGCAGTATTTGGACAGATACTAATAACTATCTTGAGCCAGAAGAGGTACTAACAACAGTAACTATACATTTGAAAACTACCTGGTAGAAAAACTTTCAGCACTGTAAGCGAGTGAGAGAGAGAGAGAGAAGATATCGAAAATTGTGTGAGCGAGTGGAAGGAGATTCTTTGGAGAAGGGGTCAGCCAGGGACGCAGCTGTAGTATCTACATCTATACCTATTTTCTGCTTATTGATGTGTTCTTATATATGCATTTGCTATTATATGCAGTCAGTGAAAAATGACTGCACGCAATTCAATTGTGCTTGAAAACACTAGAAAAACTAAAACTTTAAGAAAGTACTTAATGGGATTGATACGAGAACCATGGTAAAGTACGAATACAGTAGATATACATATTCGGTATATGGATAATAATTCCAAAATAGTTTATTATGCATGTTCCATGTTTTCTGCATAGATACCAATATTATAGATATGTGTAGTTGGCTGTATATACGAATTGGAGATACGTGGGGACATACATGTACCGAACTTATACATATAATTGTACTTTACTTGCGCCGCACATAAAGACTAATACTTTTTACGATGTCCATATGCATAATTGCATGTACATATATGCCTACAACAGAACGACCTTATATGCTAATATGCTCATCATGTAGGTGTAGCAGTAGGCAATAAGCGCCGTATTTTTAACTGATAATATGCTGACACTGATTATTTTCAGTAGACTTTCATACATATATAGTTGTTTCACACAATTTAAGAGTATTTACTCGAAAACCAGCAGGTATGAAGGAGAGAAGATGAGGCCCTAGGAAACACACAATAAGTATAGTACAATAATATAGTGCATGTATGAATATTTTCATAAAGTTTATTTCCTTACCTTTTAAGCTGGTTTATGAGGCTGGCTAATAGACGTATACGTACATAATACAAGTATAGTACATTCAAATGAATAGCTTATATATGTAGATATGTATGTACACACACACATACACACACAAATCACACATGTAAAAAGAAAAAAAGGTGAAATATACATGTCGTCTCTTACCTTTTGCTATAATAATAATGCTGTAAATACCTACATGGGTAGGTAAAGAATTATCTCTGTATGGGTGGATGGATGGAAAACTGGAAAGGACCACAGAAGCAAAGACGAACACTCAGACAGCGTGGCCCCACTTCACTCTTACACTTTGTTTCATTCACAGCTCTTCTCGTCCGTCAGTCTTCGCACAGATCTATACAGACGAACATCACAACAATACACATTGCGAGAGAGAAAGACGGTAAATAAAAAATAACAGGCACACACTATAAATAAGCACTTCTCTGTGGTGAGTAGCCTCTCAGTTGATTACACACACATATATTATCTTTACAACTAAATATATACAAGTTTAACCCACAAATAAGACCAAACTCCTTCTCCTGACGTGCAATATTCAAGAGTTCGATTTCTGGAGCCACGCAGTTACTTTGTAGCCAGGGATATCCATCGAAAATTCGGGGATTTTTGAAAATAAGGGAGTACAGATACGGATTTTTAAGGGAAAATAAGGGATTTTTGAAAAAATATTCAGAGAATTTTGAAAATAAGAGAGCAGAGATTTTTGAAAAATTATTAAGGGATTTTTGAAAATAGAGGAGTAGGAAGACAAGGGATTCTTGAAAAAAATTCTGGGATCTTGCTAAAGACAGAAGTAGCCAGACAATTTTATTGAGGGAGCTACTGCAAATAAAGGATTTTATAATTTATCCGTGGCAGAAAGAAGAAACCTCTATCATTATTATAACCTCAGTTAAACAATTGTTATTATTCATTTATTGAAATCATCGACAAACAAAACACATCTAACTACTTACTATCTGTGAAGACAGCACTACAACGAGTTGTAGAAATCCAGTGTTCTTATTTTAAAGTGTTTTACTACATCCATGCAACAGTGTACGCGTACAGCCTACATACGGTTTAGCCAGCAGCGGTGGAAATTTCATTAAGTATTTGGAGTTCATAGTTCTTTGACCATTCGAAGAGATACCTATTATTAGTTGTCAAATGTGAATGTAAGGTGCCAATTGGTAGCGCACTACACCCTTTAAATTCCTATACTTACACACCAGCATTTGCCTGCTGCACCTGTGCTCATTGTTCCGCCCGTACTCTATACAAGTTGGATTTGGAAAGAACGGACTCTCTTGTAGGAGGATGATTATTACCATACAATTCCAAAACCAGTATGTGTAATTTACTTCGTCGTTGACCATTCCAAATGAACATATAAAGTGAAGGATGAATTGTAAAGAAATCATGTGAAATATGCTTTCATACAGATGATACATTTTTCTGCACTGTACCAAAAATATTGGATTGTCTAATATGAACATAGTGGCAAAATACAAGACGTTCAGTGTTGATAGAAAACTTGAAGTGAATTATGAATAATTGCAATAGTAGTAATTATCATTGAATCCCATCCGCGTTTGATTTACGCAAAGATGACGCTGCATGTGAATAGTAAAATTTCAAATATCAAGTGGTTAGACTCTAGAAGACTGGAACATGTCGTGACAGAATATTCTGAGCATGGAGATGATGACATGAAAAATATTTTGCTATAACAAAAAGATATATAATATCTTGTAAACAACATATCTCGTGAAAAAAAAGCGAACATCCTAGCATCTTCTGGGTGTAACGTGTGTCATAATACATAATACAACAAAGGAAGTACCGAAAGAAAAACTTTTGATATAGTTTTTGTGTGTTGACAATTGAATTGTTTTCTCTTGTTTGACTTTTAGTCACTTTGATTTGTAGTGACGTGAAGATTCATTTTCTGCTCCACCCGCCACAAGTATAGTTTCTTGTGCATTTGGAGCGATTGACTGATCTTTGAAGGATTTATTCATCCATCAAGATCAATTACCATAGTAAAGCAACATGATTCCAAGGTAAGAAGCCTTATTTTTTCTACTTTGTTTCTTTTCCTGCCATTACTTTTTACATGTAAGATATACAGGGATAATCCAATGAGAAAGGGATTCTTCCTTTGGGGTGGAACCCTATTAGCAGAAGCACAAACTGATCCACCGGTTTACATAAGATTCTATCATTCATTCCCGGTCAATTTACGTTCCTATCAAAAATTAATATTAATAGAACAAGTCCAAGTTTTAGATTGGATGATTTACGTGCGTGCTGGCATGCTTTCCTATACTTCTATAGATGTGGTCCATAGTTGAAACACAATTCTAAAATAGATGCATTGATGCTATTACCTGTGTATAAAAGCATACCTGTCCCAATGTGCTATATAGGAATGCACAACGTTGACGATTTAAAATCGGGATTACTATAATATAATGAACAACCTGAGAACACAATTCCTATCACGTAGGCTTTCACTCAATTGCGTGCATAAATAATAACCACATGGAGGGTTCTTTATACATACAGGTTAAAGAAAGAGGTCTAACATTTTTTCCCGAGTTTGGCCCGTGGCCGGTCAAGGAAAAATAGGATATGGAGTTCAAACTAAACAATTTACCGTGAGCTTTTGTCTCATTGTCAGGTGCTGTTGTGTGTGTGTGTGTGCATGTGGGGATGTGCATATCTTTATCTTGTGCCTTTTTCAGCATTAGCTATATACATGTGTGCACTGTCCTGTATGTATTTTAAAAGGTTAGTTGGAAGGAAACAGAACGAAACAAAAGGAAGGCAGGGATACATGCAGACATTTCACTTAAGCGGTTCCTTCAGCTGTGCTTTACACTTAAACCACTTACTTGCCTCTCTCACTCCCTTTAGCTTATATACAGCTTAAATACTACTACATGTTCAAGTCAACTGCATTCCACACCTTCATGTTTTTGTTTAAAGGCGTGTAAGCCATGTTATAAAGAATCACGTTAAGACACTACTGAAACTTGCTGTTGGAACATTGAAAAAAGACGTAAAATGTTGATGATGAGGAAAGGACAAGTGAGAGATTTGTTCTCTGTGCGAACATGTCCAGGTGTGCATCTTCATCTCATCTTCATGATGCATTATGGCAAGGAACATTTGTTAAAGTCAGCTCACAGCGTTTCTCTGTCTACTTGAGTAATGACGAATTCATCAAAATGACGAAAAAACTGAGTATACCATGTCCACATGTTTTTTCTCTCCTTCTTTTAAGCATCTCATCCCCAATTCGTACCTTCCCCTGGTTTCACGTACAGATCGACTTAATTTACCCCAATCAAGCTAATCATCCAGTAGATATACCAACAACAGCGTTGTTCAAGTAGATACGTACCCAGTAAATACCATTGGAACTTCCACACGTAAATATTCAACTTATCCTTTCATTTTCTTGACACGGATTGTTCGTTTGGTTAGATCTTGAGCATGCAAAATGTGCCAAAATTTGCATTCATTACGTAGGTGGCTATAAGGCTTCTAAACCACATCTTAAGCTACCAAAGCTAATTATAACGTGTATCTGCGCAATAAATTTCTCCAACATTGTACAAAAACTAAACCTTCCAATTGTTGTTGTCAGTACTTCAGTACTTGCTGAATAATTAATAAATGCGTAGAATTTGTAATTTTGGGCACAAAATGTATTATAACACTATGAGACAATGGATACTTTCCAGTTGCGCAAAACAATGAGAGTAATAATTCAACTGATCTTGGATGTAAATGGAAAATTTAAGCTTGAGATAAAGTATGATATGTAATAAGCATTGGCTAATTTTCAATTTTGTTTGAATTTCTTTCAGGTTTTGGAAGACGCTGGTCCACGGACCTATTCTCCGCATCCCCTACAAAGTTTTAGTTCTTTTAATCATCATCCCTGTTTTAATATCTACAACTAGTAGTAGGAATTTCGTAGATAGTTTTGAAATTGATGGTAAGTTCAATCTAATTACGAGTTCTAATTTTCTGTCCCTCTAACCTTGTATCACTGGGTTCCTGAGCACTAGTATTAGTTTCAGACCATGATATATGCTCCATTTACAGTGGATGCTAGTGGTTCTACACAAGTCCCACGTGCACCCCGTCTGAATCTTCCTTTACCTTTCCAAGTTCCTGAATTCATTAAGTAATTGCTTGTTTTCGAAGAGCTGGAACCATTTCCAACGAGCTTCAAGTGGATAATAATAGTTGGTACATCCGGCTCTTGAAAACAAATGTGGCAATAACTGCTTGGAACATAATAATGACCCTCCTATATGACCGACATTAAGTATTTCCCTAGTAGTTACCTTATTGAGCTTACTCCGTGTGTGATTAACATTATACCCTCATATAGCTGTACTTACCCCGGATTTTTCTTGTTTCTTTTGCAGATAGTCATGTGGAAGTGACAAGGAGTGTCGAGCCACAAGTTTTAGCTCGTTTAGAGTCACAATTTTTAAAACTTTTCGGCATGCCGAGAAGGCCAAGTAAACGTAGTACACCTTTAAAGGTAAGTTGAATAAACGACATTATTGTTTTTAGTTCTGTACATTATGCATACATATATGCCTCTTTTTAAGCAAGGAATTTACTCAAATCTGGTGATTTCCTCTCCTCCTGGCTGCATAGTTTGGGGCGTATAGTAGAATGCCAGGGTTCTTGATGAAGCTTTGTACACAAATGCCATGGATAAGATTGTCTCATTAGTATTAAGTGCGTCTTAAATTAGCATATAATTAAATTTAACCTTCCAGCAAATTATATTCACTTGCCTCAGATACAACTTGTGCTGTGCCTATTCACTTTTTAGTTTGTAGTACTAGGATTCCTAACTTCATTCATTTTCTGAAATTCCTGGAATTTGAGAACATTTGTGAATGCACACTACCGCCCATGCCTACAAACTTACGCTAGTAGAATTTTTGGAAAATAATTTTGTGAATGTGCATGGATTTAAGAAGTTTTTCGGAGAACGAGCGTGCGGTTCTCATTCAAAGTGGTCCGGTTTGCCCCTTAAGCCTTTAAATATACATTATTTATATAGTACCTTCATAGTATTTTCTTCCAAGCATAGCTTCACCTCGTGCTATCAATTACTTTTGTAATATAGATGTTTACGGTTGAGAGGAATAATACCATAAGATATTTTTGACGAGAGGAATATGCCACAATAAATTCTAAAAGGAACACAATAATACTTGTAATTGAAAAGTCCTACATATAAGCCGTTAAAGGGATTTATAACATCCGTATTTCAATTCTCTTTAAACATTCTCTGGTTCCTTTATGTCTGGCTGGTTAGGAGGAAGGGGGGAATATTATTATAAGCAAGACGAGGACCGACAGCTTTCAAGGCATGTTTGCCATGAGAGGATAAAAAAGGACTTTATAGGTTAATTTATGACTCCTTAGCAAACCTGTCGCTTTGCCTTTCTTTACACACATGATAATTTAGTTTGGAGTAGGAGTCCCTAAGCTTATATGCTATATAGTATACAGCTTGGATATATCTTTGTTTTGTTTGCTTCTGCTTTAAATTTAAAAATCTAGTTGTGAAAAGTGTTAACTTTGAGTTGAAGCAGTTAAAAATTCGTGACTCAATGAATTGGCAGGTTCCCAAGTACCTCATTGACCTTTATAATGCTCAAACAGGAAATTATTTGGGCACTACAAATTTAAATTTACCTGGCCGACACACTCGGACGGCCAATACTGTCAGAACTTTCTATCATCTCCGTAAGTACATTAATTTATTATTACTTACACAATAAGTTATCAATTAACTTGAGGGCGACTTGAGAAAATCTCATTTTTAAGTAACAGAATGGTTGCTGAATCGGAGAGAAAACCTCATACTTAAGTACTTATGAGTTCTTATGATTGAATCTAATAATTTCATATTTCCCATTCCAGCTTCCAGGTTAGAGGAGCATTGGGGTCAGCCAGTCAAGTTTGACCTGAGTTCAATCCCCAGTACAGAGAAAGTGACGGGAGCTGAGCTAAGATTAGTGTTTAATAAGAAGTACAATAACGTGCCTAGTGATGGTGATGCAATAGACATCAGTGACCTACAGAGTGACTCAGTAGAAAGTTATAACAGTGTTCGTGTATTAGTGAATGATGTGATAAAACCCCCGAAGAGGAACGATGACGAGCCCCATATGTTCCCCATTGATACCAAGTTCGTTGATTTGTCCAAGAGGAAAAAAGACAACTTTTGGATCACTTTCGACGTTTTCCCAGCCGTGTCAAGATGGATGGAAAACCCGAAATTAAATCACGGCTTGGTCGTTCAAGTAGTTCACCCGAACGGCCAAGTCCTGCACCAATCTACTCTTAAACATATCCGTGTGAGGAGGGATGCTGATCATTCAAGGTAATCATCACTTCCTACATATTGAAACTTTATTAATAAATTATGACTGTCTGTATGAACTATGTTCTAGATCTGTTTAACATTTAAAATGATTTCTCCAATTTCCATTACAGTACACAAGAAGATGACCCGGTGCTCTTCACCTACTCTGACGATGGAGTAAACAAAAAACCGCGAAGTGCAAAGGCACTGTCGCGTGCCTACAGAGCAACAAATCCCACCGGTGGGCAAGGCAACAAGAAGAGAAAAAATCACCGAAATAAAAATCGAAAAAGGAATTTGTGTGCTAAGCACAAGATGCTGGTAGACTTCACAGATGTCGGTTGGAATGACTGGATTGTTGCTCCTCCAGGTATATTTCTTTCTATTATTCCCTATTAAAACCGTTTCATTCCAGCAGAAATAGTACACATTTACACCCTATTTAACCATTGGAACATGATCTTTCTGCGATAATCAATAATGATAATTTCTGCAATAATCAACTTCTTTCCCCAAATATCGTGGAAATAATGTTGCTGAAGCTAACCTAATCATGCACACCTCTACTATATCTTACAAAACAAAAATAGAAACAGAAGCAGTGGAAATGTACAGAATATCCTTCATTAGCGCCCACATAATAATTCTTTGAGGTGTATTAAAGTTATACAGTCCAAGGTCACACATAAAATTATTTGCAACCACTTCACCTTAAATAGAAAAAATGATGATTTGTGTAGGAACGTGCGTAACTACACGTAAAAGTATTTATTACCAGCTGAATTTAATGCTGACAAAATGCTTCCAGGCCTCTTTTAAGGCCCCAGCTACACCAGCAAGTAAAATTGTACTGTAGTAAAAGGTAAAACTGACTTTACTTGATGCGCAGGTTTACCATGAGCGCGAGTAAATTAAACTTGCAGCTACACATGGCCTAGCGTTTAAGTAACCCGCTTCAAGTTCTCTGCGACTGCTTAAGATGGCGTGCACTTCAAGCGCATTTATGCATTGGGATCAGATTTCCCTCTGAAATAGATGCCCTTGACACGCGCGAAAACAAACTATACCGCTGGTAAAACGTTTTACTGGGTACGGCTCGCCAGTAAAACTGACTATAGTAATCGTTTTTACTGTAGTTTAAGGTAACGTTCTCTAGTGTAGCCAGATCGCTTGCGAATATACGGCGCGTCAGTTAAAGATTTACTTGAGCAAACCTTTTACTACAGTAAATGGCTCTGGTGTAGCTGGG